>JAILXH010139737.1:39141-57489 GCA_023558415.1 Piaractus mesopotamicus
CACAGAACAGTCTGACAATAGTTGGAGACGATGCTGTTCTTTTACAGGGCTAATTCTCTTTAATACAGGGCTAATGCAAATAATTAGATCTAAATGAAAGAAAAAAAATAATGATGAACAGAGATGTAGATGATCCTAAAATGAAGTAAGAATGATATTGTTATCCAGAACTAGAATGCCTAAGGTGATTGTATTTTTATGCAAAATATTATTTAATATCTTAATTAATAAGTGATATATATACAACTGCAGTTCTACTGTTTTGTAAACACAGTGTTATTTATCATTAAAAAATTACTTAATATGAAAACTATATCTATATCTATATAAATCTAATAATGCATACTTACCTATTACCTAATAACATCTATAGCATCTAAATAATTCATAAACCATTAAAACATACATAAAATAACAAAAACATACTTAATATAACAACATACATAAAATAAAAAATACATAAAACAACAAAAACTTTTGATTGGTAGTGTTGGGCTTTTCTATCTATTCGTGTGTGTGTGTGTATGTTAAGGGATGTAAAACTATTAATTATTCACCATATAAAGAAGTAGTTGAGTAGTCATTTTTACCTTAAAATAAGTGAGCGTTCTGAAACTCGGTGAAAAATAGTTTGCAGTGGAACTGGTTTCATCTCATGTAGTGTATCCATACTAATATATTACTTTGGACTTTGTATTTAGTAGAAAAACTGACGTGTGGTTGTGTGTGTTCTCACCATGCGCATATACGGGTCGTGTGTGTGTGCAGCAGTGTCCAGCAGGTGGCAGTACTCCATCTCCTCACCTAGTCGCTGTAATGTGTTGATGGGTTCATTCAGCTGGACGGGCATGGACACCTTAGAGAGGTCTTTACCAATGTTTGAATAGAGAATGCTCCACAGATTCACACCCTCACTCATACACACACTGGGCAGCCGAGAGCGCCGAGACACCACGCTAACACTGGTGCTGCCTGGACACAGACACACATGACACACAATGAAATAAACAATGAACACTCAATGATAAACACAGTACACGTTCTGGTGTGTCACATGTTTTTCCTGTGAGCATGTGTATGTGTGTGTTTGTGGAGAATTCACCTTCGTCCTCCTTCTCGGTCCCTGCCTCACTGGTGCAGAAGTCCACAGAGACATTATCACTGACATCACTTAAGCAGGAGTCGTTATCTGAGGCCTACAGACACACAAATACTCATTGCTTATATGTGTTCTTTAAAAGAGAGGTTTTTTTTACACCATTTAACACCAGCTGCCCTTGACATTGTGTGAAAACCTGACAATGAGTGCACCCTACAGAAATGGCGCGCATGATTAAATAAATAATAAAATCTTGATTAATTTATGCACACTGCAGTTAGGAATGTCTTTTTCTTCTTCTATAAGGTTTCCACTGTGAAGACAGGTGGTTTTGTCATGACACCGGTGACGTTTTGATGTAAAATACATGTGTCTGTCTGTGTCTGAACACATATACAAAATTCTTCAGTGGGCCTGTATGTGACACTGACCTCATTCTCAGAGGAGCTGGCAGACAGCAGGTACTCTTTCGCATCAAAAAACTCAGACAGCGACTCTGGGATTGACCCTCGATTCTCATTGGACACCTGCTGCAGTAGGGGGTGGTGCCCGTCCATCACATCCTGATTGGATTCAACATGAGATTTATTGTCATGTGTGTTCAAAAGAGCATACAATACAATACAATTCTTGTACTACTACAGATACAACAAAGCACAAGTGAGGAGGTACTGCACATATGAAAAAAGCATTACACATATGGGACCGTACGTCAGACAACAATGGACAATGGAAAAGTAGCTAGGTCACCAACCAGTACAGGTGTCTGGTACTGTTGAGTAAAGCAGAATAAGTGGAATAAACAACCAAAATAACCAAGAGGATGATTACACGCAAAACAGGCGACTCAGAAGCTCACATTTCATCTACTACAAAAATTACAGTATGAGTCACATACCGCTTCATGGATGCTCTTTAATTCTAGAGTGTTTCTGACTCTGTCTCTCTCCGCACACAGAGAACTGTAGGCAGACTTCAGGGTGGCATGGACTAGAGAGAGAGAGAGAGACGGAGAGAGAAGCAGAGGTAGAGATAAAGAGAAAGAGAGAAAAGAAACACACCCTTAACCCTCTTAACCATGTTAATCAGCCAAGATATATTTAGTATTCAACATTTGCTTCTTTATTTTGCACTGGAATGCAAGGCTTATGAAGCTAACAAGTAATGGATGCTTATATTCATCAATTAGCATTCGTGCCTAAATCATCACATACATTCCAAAAAGTTGACGCTCCTTTTTCTCTTCTTTGGTCCGGAGAACACAATGTCCATTATGTCCCCATTAAATTATTTAAAAGGCTGACCTATCAGACCACACCACATATTTCCACTGCGCATCAGTCCATGCAGTGACAGATGGTGTTTATTTACAATGATTTGTTGTTCCCGAGCCAATGTGGTGATGTCCATCGCAAAAGTACAACAGTTTTTGATGCAGTGCTGTCAGAAGGGTTGAAGGTCAAGGGCAATTAGTTGTGGTTCTCAGCCTTGTCCTTTATGCACAGTTTTCTCTGGATTCCTTGAATTTTTTGATGTTATTATGCATTGTAGAGGTTGAAATACCTAAAATCCTTGCAATTGCTTGCTGAGGAACAAGTTCTTAAACTGCTGGCTTTTTCACTGACACATTTTTGGCACAACCTATCCTCACTCATCAAGGACCCTGCTTTTTCACAATGTTACTATCCTTAAAATGCCCCAACTTTTTTGGAATGTGTTGCAGGTATCACTTTCAGAATGAGTGTGTATTTACAAAAGACAACGAAGTTGATAATGTAAAACATTACATATCTTGTACTAATACAGGTCAAAGTAGATTTATGAATCATTTCACACACTGTCCCAATTTTTTTTAGAATTGAGGTCTGTATAATAATTGTGTGGTTCAGCAAAGCTTAGCTTAGCCTTACCCTAAGAGACGAGAATAAAGAGCATTGATGGGTCTATTCTTGGTCCACAAGGATGCATGTATCACCACAGAAAAATCCAGCCAAAGAAGCACTAATCTCTTTTAAAAAGCAACACATAAGCAGAATTGAGAATGTTAATCAGTAGGGGCCACTAATAACTTGCTAAACCAGCTTTTTTGTTATATTATGTGTTGTCAAGTCAATTCCAGCTCCAAGGATAAAGTTTATTTCCAACGAATTGGTTGTTCTCTGAATATGTCCAAAATAAGATCTTCAGTTTGGTTATCCGGTTTCAAGTGAGACTTGATTTTGTGATGATTTGTCAATTTTTTTGTCTTCATTGCCATCCAAGATACTCTCAAAAGTCTTTGCCAACAGCAAAGTTTAAAGGCATAAATATTTTTCCTGTCTCGCTTGTTTATGGTCCAGCTTTTGCAACATAAAGAACCACAGAGACGACCACAGCCTGGACAATTCTGATCTTTTCTGGATCAGAATTTCTGGAGACAAATGTGCATTTGAAGATCTTTTCAAGATCCTTTATCATTGTTCTGCCACATGCCAATTTGTGTCATATTTATCTGACCAAAAGTTGACAAAATAACTGGAACATACAATGATGGGCTCTTGAAAGTTATATATTCTAAAGTTATTTACTGCTCATTACTAGCCCAAGTAATAAACCTGTCTATAATTTTGCACACCTATTTCCTCATACCTCTGAGCATCACACTTTCTCTCTGAGAACATGAACGAAATAGCTGTGTCTTATCTCTTGCTGATGTTTGCATACGCTACATGACTGCACTTGTGCTTTCGTGCTCTCGAAAAGTGGCCCTGAACACTAGTTTTTGCTGTGCGCTTAATTTTTTGGTAGGCTTATCTAGTGAAACTAATTGCCTATTGAGCCCTCATGTCTACACTTACATACAAATGTACAAATGTTTCTTGACTTGAATAATGAACCCACCTACTCAGTGAAATGAAATCATATGAACTAACATTTTTAACCAATAGTATTATTTAAAGGTTACCGGTTAATCGGTTCATCATTTACATTCCTACGAGGTATGATGCAATATTCAAAATCTTCTGTGTTCAGTAAAAGAGTGAAAAATCTCAATGTTTAGAGGAACTCACTGGTGTTGGCCAGTCTGCAGAAGTTCTCTTGTAGATGTGAAGCATCAATGGGCGAGTCTGGGGTTTCTAGTTGGGGATCTGAGCTATTTGGCTCTGAATAGGTTAGATTTGGGTTTGAAACATGCAGGCGAGATGACTTAGAGCCAGAAGCCTGAGAGAGAAAGACAGCAACACCATATTTGTACATGTGTAGAATGACTACTCACTCAGTGAACATTAACTTTGTGTTGGATTGGCAATTAGGAAGAGCTTAATCATTTGTGTGTTATTTCTGCACAAAATATATAACACAAAGCAGTGCCAAAAGTAAGTAAACAGAAAGACAAAATTCTGATAATGTAATATATTTCACTTATGTAGAAATAATGTACACATTTGAAGTAAATTAAATAAACTTCTTTCCATTGAACTCTATGTATTTAATTGTAATGATAGTGAAAGGACGAGTGCATTTTTTACCTGCAGTGTGCTTTTGCCATGTTTCCTATGATTTTTAGACTTCCACCTCTTGGGTCCTTTCTTGTCCTTCTTAGAACCTTCGCTCTGTGTTATAAGGCACACATGAAATTAGGTATACCGTATGCTCACTGTTAAAAAAAAGACACACACTAAGAGGCAGATACACAAGCACACAACCTGCAGCGTGTTTATGGCAGGGGCAGAGAAAGTACGATGTAAGACCTCCATATTCTTCAGCAGCAGATTCAGCTCCAGCAGAGACAACTCACACTCTGATAGATCTATCAAAGCAAACCAAAAAGAGTTTAAGAAACAAGTGAGAGGTGCAGTAAGGATTATATGTGTGTTTGTTTTGCAAACAAAAATATCCTGACTACACTGACTACTAAAGGTGCCACAAAGGGTTCTTTGTGGGGAGCAATGCCATAGAAGAACTGCTTTTGGTTCTCGAAAGAACATATGAAAAAGATATGTGTGAGTGTGAAGAACTTATTGAAGTTTTAAAGAATCTTGATATAATGTAAAGGTTCTACACCAAGTTCAGGGCTATTCTTAGAAGATTTACATTATGTGCAAGTTCATTAAACTGTTTAAAAATGTTTTTGGCATCATACAAAGAACCCTATTTGGCACCTATGTGTAGGTGTGACTTACAGTAGTAGGGCTACTGAAATGCTAATGACCTTATAAAGTTCTTTTTTGCTTTGTGAGTGTAAATACATCATTTAAAACTGAAAGAATACAATTTTTTTCATTATTGAGGTTAGGATTAGGCTTAAGTTCAGTAACAGTAACAGACTTAGAAAAATGTTATTACATTACAGCATGAATGCATTAGTAGTATGAGATTATATTTTCACACTTTAAACTTGTGAGGACAACATTGATGATAATGTTACCTAAAAAAAAGACAACCTGTGTAATTTGAAAAGTTCACTTTTTCTTTTTAAATGTACAATTACTGGTTATTTACTGAAATTAACACATTGGGGAAAAATGTTATGGCACATTTTATTTAGAAAAAAAAAGAAATTGTGCCTTAAAATTTGCAGAAAAAAATACATACTTAAGTTGAGGATGTCTTAACATATTTTCACTTAGAAAATCATAAAAATGTGTAATTTTACCAGGGGTGCTGTGACTTTTGCATTCAACAGTAGGTGCATATGTATGACCCTGTATTCTGATTAAAAAACTTGCATGTGCAGGTGTGTGTGGTCCCACCTCTACAGCATTTCTTCATATCTTCTGAGCTCTGTAGCCAACTGTTCTTCAACAAGAGAGATGGCTGCTTCGAGAGAGTAGCTCGCTGGAGACAGAGAGAGAGAGAGAGGTAGAAAGAGAGAGAGAGAGAAGCCTAAGCCTACAACCAAGCCAAACTGTAAATATGTAGCCAGCTAATTTAAATTATTATTACATAGCAGCTTTTTCAAGCAGCCCTAAAAGGCTATGATCAGGCAATGATCTTACAGCAGTACAGTGATTGGCTAATGATGTAGTAAATACCCTGCGAATGGAGGCGGAGTCTGAGTGCTGCTGGCGCTCCTGAGGGTCCATTACAATCTCGTTCTGACGGAACACTCGATGATTCCGCAGCTGCCGCACCCATTCATCAAACAGATCCCGTGACTTCACCTACGAAAACATGTGTTCTTAGTTTGTGTGTGTGTGTGTGTGTGTTTTACAAGTCACATACACACTCACACACATGAATACTGGGTTAAAGTGATACTTGACAATATTTGGACCCTTAGCTGGCCTAAAAACCCACATGAAATAAACTACTATGGATTATTTGTAATAACTATAAAACTTACATTAGGTTCGGGTTAATTCATATAAGAACCCCAACATATCCACTTTTAGAGCACCAGAATACCAGTTAGTTGTGGTTATGATGTCAGAACACATTACTTCTGATTGGAAGGCTTGTGATGTAAAAATTGTGCTCTCTTTTAAATTGCGATTTTGACTAAAAAAGATTAATCTTTCAGCCCTGCTTAAACACTTCCCATCTGCATGTCTAATTGCAAAGAGAGCATAATTAGCACTGTTTAAATGGATCTAATGCAGCACAGTATGTTGAATATAAATCATTGTATTGCATCTATACTGCCCCCCAGTGTTGTGGAGAGGCACTTGCCCTGTCCTCATTCGATAGCAGAACGAAAGTCTACAGCTGTGTTATCAGTGTTGCTCAAAGAAGTCTGAGTTTAAAGTAAGTTACTGGTAACTAAAAGAAACGTGTTGTCATAACCATGTTATACAGTAGCAGTTATCTGTCCACACATGACAGCTACTGAATGCATAGACCAGCATTATGTAACGTTTGTTTGAGACAGAGCTCCTTTTCACTTCAAATGTACATTATTCCCAATCTTTGTTATCACTTGCAGTTGAAGCTGATGTTAACTGACAAAATGTCAGACTGACAGCAACATAGCTTAGTGAATTATTTACTCTTCCTTATGATGACCAAGAATAGAAAATAGAGTCATGAAGGGCTTCTATTTTTATTAAATCAAAGTATTCACTCTGTATGTAGCGGCAATGATATAAGTGCCTATGCTAGCGGCAAACTACTGTTATACTTTGCTGCATATTTATACTTCTGAAAAAATATACAGCGTAACTTTTTTGGTCATTTTGACTCTACCTACCTTTTTTGGTGCACTTACTCTGTCCTTCATAAGGCTTTCCAAATGGTAAACCGATGAAGCCAATGTTTCCCGTGCTTCTTTACTGATGCTAGTCACTTAGTTTTCTTCCTTCATTTTCTTTTGCGTTTTTACACACTCTAACATTACTTGCTGGCAACTCCTTGGTCATTTCTGCTTGTAAAGAGTCGTGATCATCCTCCATGATAATTTTTTCTATTCAGTATTTAGAAACACACATCTCATCTGTCAGGTACTGCACTGAAAAACCGATGGAAAAGCAATAGCAGCTTTAACTGAGGAGCATGCAAATCTTTTTCTTTTACAGCGAGTTTGCCTGGCTGTTGTCACATGATCTAAACATGGCATTGCTCATGTGTGGACATCATTAAAATAATAAAATGATTCATACAAGTCTACAAAGTAGTTTTGGTCTTCTTCTCAGGTGAGTCTATGTTATCAAAGAAACTTAAAGACAAAGATATATCACTTTTATATTTAGCATTTCCTTTTTTTCATCCGTAAACATAGCTTATTGCTCCTTTACATACAGTATGTCAAAGAAATACATGGCATTATGTATATTAGTGCATTTAGGTTTGTGTGTGATTAGGAGTGAGTGTGGGATGCACACAAGAATTGTTTGAGGGACTATATACGTGATGTCTGTATGTACCCACCTTTAAGTGGTAGATGCTGTCTTCTGTGTCCAGATCGATGCACATGGCCTTCTTCTTGATGGACATAACGGAAAGGCCAATATCAATTCGGCCACGCAGCTTCCCCTTCTTCAACTGAGAACACACACACAAAAAGTGTGTTTAAACCTTTAAAAGCAAAGGGCTTCAACGTGGGCCCACAATTAAATTATTCAATTATTCACTCCTATAACAACATAACATATTAGGTTCATACTATTTACTATATAATAGGTCTGCAATTAAAACAGTTAAAGACTTGACATAAGCAACCCCCCTAAAGCATAAAATTGATAATATGAACAGTTGTATGCAAAACTCTGCCCAAAGATTTCCATTATTATTTCAACAGTTCACAGCACTTATTTCCAGAAAATCTCTGGTCTATCTAGATGTCGTTTTCGTGCTTTGTTGACCTTTGTAATGAGGTCACAGCTTTTCCTCTGGTTACTCTGTTGTGCAGATCCTGTTTGTGCAAGCAATGCTGCACCGTAGGATGGTGCACCACCACTCCTGTATCAGCTAAACCTTTCTGCATGTATTTTGCTGTCATGACTTACACAGTTCCCCTTAACTGCCATTTCAGACAGTGGAAATTTCAAGCTAGAAGTGCTGTGATATCTTTGTAGGAGAAGGCTAAAAAATTACTATCATCTTCGGACGGCCAGGTGGCTGCTTAAAGAAGCCCTTGGTTGTTGAGTGTTAGCACAAGGTTTGAAGCCATAGAGAATTTATAACACTCTGGAATTATCATCATAATGCCTAATGACAGTTCTTAACCTGCCTAACCAGGCCTGTCAATTAAGAGTGAGCTAATTAAGTGGGTGTCCAAACATTTATACATGCCATAATTACTTTTTTATTTTTTGTATCCAATCAAATATAAAGTAATTGTAAATGATTACAAATTATATTTTTCAAAATGATTGTTTACTTCTTTTTTACTTCAATAATGAACAAAATGTGTGATGTTGGCAGAGATGCCTAAAATCTTTCATACAACTGTTTGTGTTTAAGTGTGTTTGTGTGTGTACTCACATCTGCTAATGTTTTGGCATACATTAGAATGCCCTTCTCCAGAAGAAAGTACCTCTGTCAAACAAGAAACAGAGCAAGCGTAATTCAGAAAGAGAGGACTGTCTGTTTTTTTATCAAAAGTATGTATTTAGAAACGGACCAGAAACTGTACTACATCTTCTGTAATCAGCCTTACACTGAGAGAATAACGAGAAAATACTGTGTTTAATGTTCTCATTACAACTGACAGAATGATGATTTGTGCCAATACGTAGACTCCTTCTTTCTGTTCTAGATACTCTACATTCGTTAGATTCTTTTTTCCCATTGTAGTTACTTAAAAACTCTTTGTGTTTTTTTTTTAGGTCAGACATATTGGTGTCACCTTGTGCCAGCCTTTCATTGGCCATTTCCTCTTCTTGAGCAGGAAGCCCTCTTGCTTGCCTGGTTTCTGCACGTCGCTTGTGGCTTCCTGCAAGTCTTTAACCACCTCCCAGCCATCCTGCTGTAAGAGCAACAACCAGGAGAGCTGTTAAACAACAACAATCACCATCCACTTTATTGGAAACACCCATTGTTCTGCCTTTCGGTCTTGTTCAGGTTGGGAAAGAGCACCACCTCTTGGATGTGTTAGATGTGTTCCAGGAAGTGTTGTCAAGGCAGACTCACAAACAAGAGTGCAGGCTCAGCTGAGTCTGTTGTCATTAGAGCTGTTCAATTCCAGAAATTTTGGAGTCAAATGTGATATTGTGATAAATAATGTGATAAATGTGGTGTATTTTTCAGACAGCATGTTTGGACAGTGACAGCAGAATATCTCACACTGCATGTGCGCATACTTCAATTTTATGTAATGTCTAGAAGTGAAACTAAACATATTTTGCAAATGAGTTGTCAATTCACACTAAATATATAAATGTTCCTGATAACAATAGCCTGCACAACATCCTGTGCGAAACCTGAGTTTCAAAACACCCACTCAGAACGGAGTAATTGATTCATTTTGACGTCAGCCAGAGTTGGCTATTAAAAAATGTCAGCTACTACCACTAACCAACAAATGAGTTTAAATCTGCAGTTGCTTTTACAATATCAGTACTCTGCTAGACTTTGAACTTCTGATTAGGTTGAAGTCGGCTTCTAGTTCAAATACTCTGTTCCACCTTAAATGATGCCTGCGCGCCATTAAAGGTGACTGCTATATTGTTTAAGGTTGAAAGGATATTTGCCTGAGAGGCTGACTTCAGCATCTTGAACATTTATGTTTCGCTATATGACAGTTAATCTTTCTTTTCATAGTTTTTCTCAAAGCCAGAGTACAGGACCTATACGGAGTCTTACAAAAATCGCCCTCGGCAAAGTGACGGCTGCAGACACAAATGCTTCGGATTGACTGGATCATTTTGATCTTAACGTGTGTTTGGTCAGAACTTTATGAAATCCTAGGTGGTGATGTTTTTGTTTGGAGTGGCAGCACTGAGGAACACAGCAAAATGCCTTAAAAACGTAAAAAAATAACACTACTTATACTGTAAGGTCAGAATTGGCAACCTGAGATTTAACGAATATACACCACTGTATTATTGAATCCATTATAAGAGCTTTTGCTGCTTTTATAAAACCCATGACATGTTTCTCTTTTTCTTTTTTTCATTATTTATGTTAGCCCTACACTGGGGTTGGGGGGGGTTAACAATGTTGCTTTAATTAGGTGTATAGCATCACCTACTGTTTGTTTTGTGTAATGGCTTACACGTTTCAACAATGAGTATCACGAACACTTCGACCAGTCACTCAGTAAGAGAAAACAACTTTCATAGGCTGGCCTGCTAGTTTTCTGATGATATGGGCCCTTTAAACTATAAACTGGAGCATCCCAAAAGAGTGCTGAGAACAGGCCAAAACTGCAGACTTTTCCAAACCATATTAGGGATATGGCAATCCTCGCTGTAAATACCAGTGGTGGATGAATACTCTATAGAGAGTTATAGCAGAGAAAAATGAATCTTGCCTGTTTGTCATCTTGAGTTGAGGAATCGCTGTCTTCACTAAGTGGCAGTGATGTTGCACTTGAAGATGTAGGCAGGAGGGAAGTTGTGGATGTCATCTCCAACACTGATGATGCGCTTTGCTGCTCTGAGTTCATATTGCAATCTGGTCACCGTTGAGGCCACAATGAGAAAGATTCTACAGCGCCATGACCACTGCAGCTGCTAGAGAGAGAGGACAAGACAGAAGTAAGAAAAGGACACAAATGTCAAGACAGCTTTTTAAATTCCTCTCATAGTGAGGCTGTTCTTCAGTTACACCTGATGTGAATGTAAGAATGTAAAGAAAGCTCTTTAGGAACAGCTGTCAGATTCCCTGACAGTTTTGTTGAAACAGCCTTTCGTCTGCCCTCTAAAGCATTACAATTTTAAACACAGCTTCTATACACTCCAACCACTTTCAACCACAAACATACACAAAAATGGAGGAAATGCTTAGAATACCACAGCTTTCTCTTTCATTGTCTGCTAAACTCTTTCTTTGCAAGTCTCCTTGACTTACTGCTGCTAGAACACTCCATGACCTGCATGACTGAAAACCTTCAGACACAACTTTCTCTTTCGGTTCTCTCTCTCAACGCCAGAATCAACGCATGTATGTAAAAGCAGCACTAAACTGTTCTCATGCTTTACACAAGGGTTTTATAACCTTTTCCTAACCCCTACCTTTTGTTATTTTCCTTGAGTACCCTTTGAGATTTTAAGTTGGATAATATTAAATGAAACTTTTTTTTTGAGTGGGACCAACTTTATGAGAAACAAATATCACTCTAGGCCTTCTGGAAGACACATCACTATGTATGAGTATGAGTGGTAGCTTGCCAGTGCATTTCAGTAAGATGTTATAAACTTAAAACAGGAGTAGCTCCTTTTTTGCCAGGGTCCCTCACTGAATCACCATGAAACTACTAAAATGTAAAATATATGCTAATATGCCTATTACAAGTTTCAAATAAAACATGGAATGTCTGTTACAAACTTTAAACGTCTGTGCTTAATCTGGAATGGCCAAACAATGTATGTAAATAGCTTAGCGCTAACATATTGGTAGAACTCCACAGAGGTGTTAGCAGGAATTAGCATTATCATAGAGGTGTGTTTTTTCCTCAGGTTTTGATATTTATGGCCCAAACTGAAGGCCTAACTCTTGGTTTGTGATATCATGTGTAATATATCCCTTCTTGTCAAACTAATAACACGGCTTAAGTCTAAGCATGTGAAGGCTACTGCTACAATAGCATTGCCTTTTTTCTTTGAGTAGCTAATATAATTACAACATAAAAATCTTTTAAGTTCCCATTCATGTTTCTTGATGGGAGCCATTCTGTGTAAGGAAGGCTGCTGCACAGCTTTATCAGTGTAACAAGTTTAACGAGCATAAAACAGAATCCATGAAGAACTAAGGCTGTTTTGAGAGGAAGATGGGAAGGAGGCCCTACTAGTATTAGTATAGTGTTCCTAATAGTGCTTGGTGAGTGTATATTTTAAAGTGTACAGTGCTGTGAACAAGTATTTCCTATCTACACTAAAGTATTTGCCTCTTCCCAATTTCTTCTATTTTGCAGATTTATCACACTTGAATGTTTCAGATCATCAAACTACTTTTAATATTAGACAAAGATAAGTAAACATAAAATGCTGATTTTAAATGATTACTTCAATTTTTTTAAGGAAAAATGCTTTTCAGCCCTACCATGTGGAAAAGTAACTGCCCATTTAGCTACTAAATCAACCAGTTAATCAAAGTTCATTGACTACTGGGTTCAATTTCAGTAGTCACACCCAGGCATGACTACTGCCGGACCTGTACATCACTAAAGAAAACCTCGCACTGCAAAGCAGACTAGAAGGTCTCAAAAAGCAGCGCATGAAGCCACATTCTACCAGTCTGGAAAGGGTCACAAAGCCATTGCAAAGGCTCTGGGACTCAAGCAAACCAGAGTGAAAGTCATTATCCACAAATGGAGAAAACTTGGAACAGTGGTGAACCTTCCTAGAAGTGGCAAGCCTACCAAAAAGGGGTTACTTTTTCACATGGGTGATATAGTTTTTGAATAAATCTTTATCTTCAATAAATTGAGTGATCATTTAAAAGCTGCTTTTTGTGTTTACTCAGATCTTCTTTATCTTATATTAAAATTAGTTGGATGATCTGAAACACTTAAATGTGGCATATTAGCAAAAATAGAATAAATTCGGTGAGGGGCAAATACTTTTTCACTGCACTGTAGTGAGGCACCAATCCCAGTTTTTCTCTTCTGATACTGAATCCGATACTTGAACTCTGGTTATTGGCTGATGTGGACTGCTGATCCAATCTCAGTGCTTTAAAAAAAACAGTTTAATAGTTAAAACTTTTCAGTTCAACAATAAAGTTGTAGAATCTAAACATTCAAAGAAACTGTATGTGTACTCCTTCAAAACTTTAGCTTTGCTAATATTACCAGTTGCTCTACTAGCAGCTGTATCAAGTATATAATACCACCAAACTGCAGATGTTTGTTACCAGCCAGCATGAATCTTGCTGCTTGTCTTGCTAGCTGATGTTCAAATTAGGATTTTTAAATTCAGGCACCCTTATTAATAATTTCACCACATTACATACACACACACAGAAACACCGAAAGGACCCTGGACACCCAACCGAGGGACTGAATCCAGGCCCTTTTTGCTGTGAGGCAACAGCACTACCCACTGCACCACATTTAGCCTTTATTGAATCAATAACAAAAGTCTTAAATAGTTTGCACACCTGCTTGCACACCTGATACAGTTCAGGAAAAAGCTCCTGCACTGCACTTTCATTCTGATGCACTGCAACATAAGGAAACAACAAAGGCAGTTTTCATGCTTGCTAATTTAATTTCGTTAAATGAAGAAGCTTGCCTGTAATGTAATCATTCACAATTATTACATGTATAAGCCTTCTGGTCTGTTAATAAAAACAGAAGGTGTTTTTGATGTTTATCTTGACGGAATGTCAATGCTGCAGTCCACTTAAAGTGGCAGAATTTTGCATTGCAGCTTTATTAAAAAAACAATGTAACATCCGGTAGATGTCATCTGTCTACCACAAGCATGTGGACACAGCATCAGAGACAGTACTGAATGTGTATCAGCTGATATCTGATTTGTTAAATAAGGTCAGTATTGGTGCCAATCCGATGCACTGGATTGGTGCATCACTATTATTATATCTTGTTTTTTTCTTATACATACCATATGCAATACAAATTTTCCTGGGTCCATAAAACTTTTCTACAGTTATATATATTATAAATATGTAAGTACCTATATGCTAAGCTTAACATCTGCTTAACCTTTTTAACTATACAGAAAAGGGCATTTGCCCTCATCTCAGAGCTCTATTATTTTATTATTCTCCTAATCACATACACATCTAATACAGACAGAGGGTACGTTCAGATCTGCACACCATTCATGCATGCACACATTCTCAACTATTAACACACAGCCCACCAAATGTTCCAACTCATATTAAAAGAACATACCTCTGGGGTTGTGTGTTTCTAAGTGTGTGTGCGTGAAGGAAAAGTTAATGCCCTCACGTCAGGTTGGACAGAGTCCTGCACTCCTTTCAAACAAATTTCCTGCACAAAGAAACATGCCAGGCGACTTCATAAGCAGTTTACAACTTTGAAATGTCACCTGCTTTACTGCAGTGTGTCTTCTAGGCCTCACTGCTTTAGCTGCAAAATAAACATTTTCAGGATTTCTTCAGGAACTTTTATAGAAAGTCACATTTGTCAGAAAAATTGTAAATTGCTCAGTGTTGGCACAGATAAGGGATTAGTCCCTTTTTGTGGTTTGTTCTCTGAGGGGCATTTGAAAAGGGGATATTAAACAACATGGACAAGTTAACAGCCCGCAGACAGAGCACAGATAGTTTTGGTTTTCAAGAGGACCCTGGTTTCTTTCACTTCCAAATAAACAGCACAGAAGAAATTAGTCCAAAGAACCTTGGGAAGGTATCTTGGGACAAATGAAAACTACAGAAACTTACAGAGCTCTGCAAACAGCAGCCAGCACTGTCAATAAATTATTTGATATAATTACCTGAAAAAGATAAGTAAGCCAGATGACTTAAATACTGATTTGACCGAATTTTAAAATACTACCTTACTATTAAAAGTACAGGAGCACAATGATTCTGGAATCATATTGGTATCGGCAGATAATTGCTTAAAAGAAAATTGAGCGGCATTGGACAGGTGATCAGATTTGACCAATATTTCAATATTTCATTAGATGGGCTACTGTCCTGAAATGTCTATATTTTATTTATTTTACTGCCTTTGTAGAAATAAATTAACGATTATATTTCCCTCTAATGCTAATCCAGGTAGATGTTGTCCTACATTCCGCATTTGCTGAATATTTATTAGGGGCGTAAATGTTTGAGCTGACAGCGAATCGATTCAAAAAATTATTTTTTAAAATTCAACACACTAAACAGCAATTTGATTTGGTGATTTGATTTAGCAATTCAAGCACCTTTACGAAAAAATATAATACATTAAAAACTTTGATACAATAATAATATAAAAGATTTCCTTTAATATGTGTCAGGCATAACTGAATCAGTACCCCCATAATGTTTACTGCAATAGAGATTATTCCAGAGGAGCATGCTTTAAATAGGTGAAATTGCCTACGTTATATAAACAAGATGTGGTGTGTGTGTGTGGGTGTGTGTGTGTGTACGTCAAGTAAATCTAAATGTTAGCTAACAATAGATACACACAAGTCAGAGATGGCACAGGAAAAAAGAAAATCTACTATTTTTTTAAACGAGGGAACATTTGCAATGTCCAGACACTACCGATGATTTGTCTAAGTCAGCGGTTTCCACCTGGACCTTGTTTGTTTACAGCTATTTGAGTTGCTTTACCTCAACGGAGCTATTAACAACTGAAGACAAATACACCACAAGCAGCTGAGCATGTTACTCAGAGCACACTCACACATAAACACACACAAAAAAGTAGCCAAATGTGATTTAAATACACATACACTCAAATGAGATTCAATTCACATTCACACTGACAAATGTGTTTCAATTTCACATTCAAAATGTGATTCAAATTCACAATCATATTCACAGATGTGATTCAAATTCACATTCACATTTACAGATGTGATTCAAATTCTTATTCACATTTACAGATGTGATTCAAATTCACATACACATATGTGATACCAAACACATCACAATTACCCAGGTTTTGCCAAAAGAAAAAAATTGTGCTGATGTAACACATTCTATTAATGTGTTAATTATATTAATTATATTAATGTGGGAATGATGTATAAAAGTGATAGAAATGGCAAAAATAAGGCATCACAATACCTGAAGGCACGGTATATGATATATGCATTACAATATTTAGTTTTTATAAGGTTATAAATAAAACAAAAGGCCCAGCAGTGCCGCATTTAAAAACACTGAGTACAATGATTTATATACACTGTTTCACATATTACTTTACTAAATCAAGTTAAACAGGACTAATTATGCTCCCTTTGTAATAAAACATGCAGCAGCTCAGTACTGTGTCAGAAAAGCTTATTATAAATATCATCTTCTTGCCCACTTTATGATGTATATTTAAATCAAGTAACTTTACAGCTTCTTATTCTTCAGTGCACACACCCAAAGTGATGCATCACTAGAAGGACATTATAAAAGCATTATTATATTGTCATGTGCCAAAGTCTAGCAACATGACATCACCATGACAACATGCCAGATCATGCACACCTGATTCAGCACACACAGGATATATCACAGCACACAACAAAATGTTTCAGCAAATTTACATCACCAAATAGTGAACATCTCTGAAAAGAAGAAATAATGGCACTGGACAGCTATTTGAATCTGACTGATATATCAAACTGATATTTGACAAGATACTGGAAGAGCACAATGTTTAAGTGACACTGGGATACTGCCCTGAAATGTCTGCATTTTATTCATTTTACTGCATTTGCATTGTGAAAACTTAGTTTAGCATGAATCAGTTTGAATACACAATTGTTTGAATACACAAACATGACTGGAAGAACTATGTACACAGTGGCAGAATATAACAAATAAAAACAATACATGAAGTTTTTATTTTTACATTTCCTAATAGCTGGAGATATAGCAACTGATTCTAACATTGCAAAATCAATGCAGTTGAATTGCCACTTTCAGATTTTATATTTGACACCCCTGTTATACTGTAACTGAAATGCTTGAGTTTGATGCAGAGACACTTCAAAGGAATGTTTTATAAGGAGACTGCTTATAAACTCACATTGCAATAAATGGCAGGTCATAGTGATTCGAAATAGCGGTCAATGTGTAAAAGCAAGATAAGCGTAGCGCAGAACACAGAAGAATTTGAAAGCCATCATAGCCGTAAATAGAAGAAAGTCTCAACCTTGGTAGTTTCAGAAGGTTTTATTTCATGTAATAATGAGATTCAATGTGCAAGCAGCAATGTCCTGATAATACAGTAGTGTACTACTGCAGAAAAGCTTGCATTCCAAGACTGTGCAACATCTGTGGCTTGTCCATAGACTGCCTACTGTATTTATCTCAAACCTGAACTTGTTGACGTACAGGTATGCAGCACACATACTGTAGGCTACCACGTGACACAGCCATGATATGAATGTGAGACCTTATAAGGGCACATAATGAGGAATTCCAAGGATTCAAAATTTCTATGTAACTCAATCAATAACTTACACAGAACGAACATCAATGAACAGTCATTCACAGTATACTTACAGTATACTACAGATTTGATGTGAAATGTTTCACTGTCAATAAACTTATCAACAGTGGAGGCGATCGGAACCAGGGGTCATAATGTCTACAAAAGTTTATATATATATATATTGTTGACGATGGTAAATCTGAAAAAATAAGTTTTCTTTGGGAACTGCGTTGTCTCACAACATGCTGCATGTACTTCTCCACCCTTAATAGATTTAAAAAAAAATACACTGTAGGTCAAATTCTTCTCTCAAAACTATTGTAAAACAGAGAGCGTATTTGAAATCATTTTGTGTAATAAGTTTCTGTGAGGGAGCTTTTAGACACATCAATGGCTTCAGATGTCTGTTTCCTATCACCACCACTGTGAACAATTCTGACTTATTAATTTCTCTAGAACAGAGCATTTCATATCAAACCACTCTAAATGATTTTGTTTACAAATTGAATATTGAATTATGTAGAAATTTAGAAAAATTGGTGAAATTCCCCTTTAACATGTAAAACACAGACGCCATAAAGGCCTA
>JAILXH010139844.1:1042-14758 GCA_023558415.1 Piaractus mesopotamicus
CTTCTTTCTGCATTAGCCAGCTAGCAGGGAAAAAATAAAATAATTAAAACAGCCCAGCCTTAAATATCTGCACCAACACAGTTGTAGTTCCTCCCACCTTCAAGACGCATCATCAGAAAAGGTTTTTTCTAGTCTCTAAACCAGGAAATCTTGCTTTAGAGACTACAGTGGCACCACTATAGGAGGTAAGTAGGCATGTTTACAACAGATGTAGCACTGGCATGGTGGTTCTTCTATGGAATCATTCTAAGGAACCTTGTTTGGTTCCTTGATTTGTGGTGTAAATGAACTAAAAATTTCAGTTGCTGCCCAGCATGTGCTTCCCATAGACAGTATCACACACTGAATTAATGTGAAAAGTTAACAGATGCGCTTGCATCTTTTATTACTATACTGTAAAAGCTGATCAGATGTTTTTACTTACCAACACTCTTAGCCACTCAATTGCGACCTCAACCTCTTTAATCTTATCTCTGTTTTTCACACAGTACACAGTAGTCACCTATGGTTCCAAACTGTAGCGAGTTGTGCTACCGAGTCCTAATGGATGAGGCCAATAAAAAAAAAATAAGGAAGTTGTGAGTGGTAGCATCGTCGTTTTCGTGGCCTCGTCACACTGCACACTCCGCTCCCTCCACCTCCCTCACACTGGCCTCCCAGGCTTCTCTGCAGTTCTGCACAGGGCCTCTGGGTCAATAAATCTTAGAGAGGACATTTGAGCACAGGCCTGAATACATCTGCACCACGCAAACGCAATAGCAGACCCTCCGGCTGGTGAAGATGTTAGCATCTGTGCTGTGGGCCAAGGGCCAGAGACATTAGGTCACCTGATCCATTGCTAACTGACAGAGGAATATGGATGTTAGAGAAGAAAATCCTGTTAGCATACATTTACTAAAGCGAGCTTCCGTCAAGACAGTTCAGCACAAACTGTACTGTCAGTCTAACCAACGGCCTGGTGTTCCGAAACAGCTTTGATCAAGCACTATCCTAATGACGGTTTGGAGTGGCATTCCTGCTGACAATACACTAATGTATTCCTACAGCAAGCTTTGTTCACTTTGAAGGGCTAAATGTTTTGCTGTTTAGAAACATACCTATTATGTTTAATCTTTCTGCTCTTCATTCTGGAAGCCCATTCCCACCAGGTAAAAATCATCTGTTTCTTTCTCTATTTCTGACAACAGTATGTCAAAATTTTGACTTGGTATCTAGAAATAATGACTTTTTATGTTATAATAATGACTTACTATGTTAGAATAATTTCTTTTTTTCTTAAAATTTTAACTTAGTATCTCAAACTAATGACTTATTAGTCATTAGTCATTGAATGTTGACGTAGTATTGATAAAATTGACTATATCTCATTATAATAAAGTAATGACTTAATTTTTGATCTTGTATCTTGAAATACTGACTTACTATGTCAAAAAACCTTCTTGACCTTTTGACATTTTGGCTTACTATGGTGAAATGATGACTCCTTAATGTTCAAGAAAGAAAGTAATTTTGGTATAATAAGTCATTTTTATATAAGTCAGTTTTTTTAAAATGTCATTATTTTGATATATTAAGTCATAATTTTGAGATACTAAGTCAACATCTGAGAAAATTAGTCATTTTTTAAAATATTAAGTCATTATTTTGAGATACTAAGCCAAAATATAAAAAAGTAAAGTTATTGTTCTGAGATATTAAGTAAAAATTTGGACAGTCATTATTTTTGAAATATCAACTCAAGTCAAAATGTAGGGAAAATAAGTCATTATTTCAACATATTAAATCATTATTTTGAGATACTATGTCAAAAATTATAGAATGTTTGTCATTATTTCAAAGTACTATGTCAAATTGTCATCATAGTAAATGATTATTTTGAGATACCAAGTGGAAATGTTGACATACTGCTGTCAGAAAGAGAGAAACAGATTTCTTTTCTCCTCTATCTGGTGGGAATGGGATATAATGACTAAACAAGAAGCCTTAATTTGTATCATTTGGTCTGGCATGCCTGGCTGTACCAACAGTGTAATATAGATGTTTTTAAATTTGTGTTGTAAACAAGTTTGACATGGGCACCGTGTCTACGTGGACACCGAGGTCAGAGAGCAAGGGTGTACCTACTTGGAGCGTTACCCGTAACCCTTGACCATATACAGGACTGTGTTTGCGTTCCAGGGAGTACTTGAGGGACTGCCTGTGGAGCGCTCGCATGTGTGTCTGTGTATTACTCGGTGCAGTTGCCTGGTTGCACAACCATCTCCAGACTGGGTGCTTTCGGGCTCCACACTTGTTAATCCCGACACTGTCCTGCTGTCAGGCTAACAAAAACAAACAGAGAATTTATCTCTGGCGTTTGGCACGAGGAGTCAAGCTCCAGGGGAGCGGTGAGCGTCACAGCAGCCTCACCTTTTGCCAAGAAGCGTTCGTTCATCTCCTGCCGCTTGTCAGCAAGCATTTTATTTATCCTGGAGGAAGGATGTTACACTTCGGCTCTGGTGCAGCATGTCAGTGAGGAATTCTCTCTGGTGACTGAAGTGTCAGCCTGACATCATTCTGTCACCCACTCGGCCCCTCTACTCGGCCCGAGATGTGACCAAATGGTTGAAACTACTGCTCAGTCAGTTTGCTTACGTGTTGCTTCTGTTTAGAATAGAGGACAATAGTGGTACTGACTAGGCCTGGACGATATCTGAAAAAAAAAAAGCACAATATTTTCCAGTTTCTAATGCGATTATTGATTAAATATTTTTCTGGCTGTAGACGGGGATCAGAGGAGCTCTGCCTACTTCTAAAAATTCCAGCTTGTTTTACTGCAGTGAGTCACACTGAAGCAAGTTGAAGTTCCAAAGCATGTTTCAGTTCCATGCTCTCGAGCTAAACTTAACGTGAAGTAAAATGAGTAGAAAGAGAAGAGCCGTGGGGTAGATAAAGCCAGCAGTACAACGTGTAGCACAGAGAACTGACAGGCAGCTTCTTAACAAACGTCTCTTTCTCTATTGACCGCACACTTCTCAAAGGAAAGAAAAACTCAATTTCACTGTGCCTAGCAAGCTGTTTAACAGTAAATCAGTCCTCTCTAGTTCTCTGTCAGTTTCCAAACACAGTGATAAAGGTGATTATCACCTTTTATGCATAATTATCAGGTTACTTCAATGTCAATCACTGATGATATCCGATTACATCGCCCCATTGCCTAGGCCTAGTACTAACTAATATACAACTGTTCTGACCACACAATCTGATTGGTTGAACAGCGCTTTGCCTGTATTGTTATATCTAACAGCTGCATGATTTCTTTCATCATGCCTATATCATTCCACTATCCACAAGTTGCTAACTCACCAGCAGTGGCCACTTTATTCTAGATCAGGGGTGGAGATTCGAGGGTCGCAGTCAAGCAAAATCATAGTTCACTGAAACAAGGGAATTAACTTTTATTAAGTTTTATTAAGTGCATTTGAGCAGGAAAATCACCAAACTACACAGGAATTTGGAGTTCCCCACCCCTGCTCTAGATGGCAGAACTACTTTTTAGATGAAAGTAATTGCCAAGATTAAAAGCAATACATAGAAGTCAAGTTCAAGGCTTGGTTGCTTTTTTTCTTTACTTTTCAAAACAGTCGTATTAAAGAAACACTTGTGTGCTGTCATAACAACACAATGCTTAATGTGTTTGTTGCTTAAGTAAGCCTCGCTGTTTCAAATGATCTATGTATTAAGTATTAGTGATGGAAGTGGACATGCTAACTATCTTAGTATTCGTTTATTTTATACGATATTTGAATAAGGCACATGTTGTTTGAAATTTAAACAAAGGGAAATAAATCATCTGTATATATTTGTCATTTTTAAATGTTTTCAACTGAGAATATTACTGCGTAGTGTCACCTGAACAGATAAAATCTCGTAATGAGAATACACATAAGCTTGTCATGACAACTGACATAACCCTACATAAATATGTATAAATGCTTATTCCAATGGGCATCCTTCGGAATAATGGTTATATTTGCCAGTTTTGATCAAAGTTAGCTACAGTAGCCTTTGTGACAGATGACGCCTATTGGAATAAACATTTATAAACATTTATGTAGGGTTATATCAGTTGTCATGTCAAGCTTATGTAAGTGTCATATAGCCATATGAACAGTACTCTACGGTAAAGTGTTACCCTTACTTTTTATCAATGCTCATAGACAGACTTGCTGGTCGGACAAGGTTGACGAGCACACCATCACACCCTTCTGTAAACTCTGCCTGTGTTAGATTACTTTGACAACATTACACTCAATTTGTTACAGTCCTAATTCTACACATTTAGTCTGAATTTCTCATAGTTGTCTTCAGACCTTCTCTTTACAAGACCACGTCTGGCCCTGTAAGACTTAGTGCCTGCAAAGACAAGAATAGTTGACACAAACAGACACTACTGCATCTCATATTAAGCAAAATCACTAAAATCAATCAGTACAGATTGGTACACACAAATTATACAAACTGTACTGGGGAGCTTATCATGCTTAAATGAGAACAGTGAGTGCTCATTCTGTCATGTCAACTAACAGGCACTTATGTTGGCTGGAATCACAGTGAGTGATGGGGAGAGGTGTTTTTGATGCTTTTTAATACTTCCAGCTATGGATGGCTGTGGCATAGCTGGAGATCAAACATGCTTGAGTAGAGGAACCACCAAAATGTGCTCGACACTGTCCATAGGACTGGAGTTGTGCACCCCTGGCTTAGACCATTGAGCCACATGAGAGCATCCATCCATGTTTTTTGTTTTTGACATAGTTAAATATTATTACTACAAATAAATCAAATATTCAAAAAGCAAAATTTGCCTATCGTTAGGAGGCTGTGCATCTGTACTGTTGATTCAGAGGCCTGCTGAGCATACCAGAACCAAATGCTTCTTTGATAAAAAACGTCTGAAGTTGTGGATCGGCACTCTCCTCGAGAAATCCCACCACACCCGCAGGATCAGATGGGACATGGTAGAACATTCCGTACCTCCAAAAGGTTTTCTCTGCCATTAGGCTTCAGGATGTTTAGGGAAGAAGGCCTTTTGATTGATTCCATTCCTACGGTGGAGCGCTTGAGTCGTGTGCTGTTAGGTTATTATCTATCAGGATGTTTTCGCCACCCCCATGAATGAAAGATCACAGCTCTTTGCCTTCTGGAAACTAGTAGAATGCCTGTGTGATAGCATTGTTCCTGGGCTCGTTTTAAGTAAATAGCGCGCTAAGGGTGGTCATGCCGAACGTACAAGAAGAATGCAAGCTGCTTCATACTCCATTTCTCCTAAATCTGGAGAGGAAAATATGTGTGTTTGGGGAAGCAGCATTATTGTGCATGCTTAAAAATAAAGGCTCCTAAATGGTTCTTGGCTTAGACATGCAGTCCTATAATTGACACAGAACCTTTACATTATGCAGAGGTCCTTAAAAATGCTTGTCGCACTCAGACATCTCATTTTAAAATGGCCTTTAGCAGTGGCAGCTAGATATATAAATTTGCACCAGCCACTCAGGCCACCAAGTCAATAAATCTTATGCCAAAAGAATTTGTGGCCAGAAACATGTTTATGGACTATTCTACCCCCAAAAAATTATTAAGCATTCGGACCATAGATATTTACAAGGATTGTGTTATGATCTGTTGAACCCCAAGGTATTCACTGAGATAGTAAATGTGTACAAATATATATAAAGTCTTCATTTTTGGGGTATTTTCCATAGGGAGGTGGCTGCCGCAAACTCTATCCCCTAAATTTCAACTTATGAAAATAATAAATTTTTTTGTATTTTTTCAGTGTATAGTGCTATGATTGTGGTGACAAAATGGATTGTTTTAATAAAATAAATATAATTAAGGTTCATTCAAAGCAAAAGGATTTAGTCTGAAGTTCAAGTCAGTTAAAAGTCCAAAAGATTTTCAGCTCTGACTTTGAACCAGTTCAGTAGAATAATCCTTATACATTTTATATCCACCTAACTAACCAGTTAGGTGCTTTGAAAAAGAAAAGAATTATGAAAAACTTTACATAAAAAAAATGTTGCTGTTACTTTAGCTATCATGGTGGTTACACTTCAGAAAAAAAAAAACAACAAAAACAAATTTTGATGCCTTTAGAGCTGTGTCTGATCCAAGGGGCTCTGGATTTAGCACGGAAAGGTAAAAATGATTGATTCCGTTATTAATGGTGCATATTTGTGAATGTGTGGGAATTCAACTGGTCTGATAGTTTGTTAAAAGGGAAAAAACAAACAAAAAAACAAACAAAAAACCTCAGGGGCCACTCAGACCACAGGCTCTGCATTTTAAGTGGCCAAAATTTGAAATTGACATCACACAAAATAACCCTTTTCGGCACCTTTATTTTAAGAGTATCTCAGGTGGTTGAGATATGCGAGATGTTGCTCACATACTTGAATGATGATGACAACATAAGAAGAGTATCCAATCTGGTTAAATTTGATTGAATCCTGACTGTGCTGGCATATGAGGTGTATGGAACTTTATAGAGTATATAAGAGGAATGACTCAGTTTCAGGATGTTGATAATTCCTCCATTCATTCATATGGGGAAAACAATCGTTTTAAGTAAATAGCGCACTTAGGGTGGTCATGCCGAACGTACAAGAAGAATGCAAGCTGGTTCATACTTCATTGCTCCTAAATTTTAGAGAGGAAAAAATGTGTATTTGGGGAAGCAGCATTATTGTGCATGCTTAAAAATAAAGGCTCCTAAATGGCTCTTGCTTTGGACATAGAGTCCTATAATTGGTACAGAACCTTTACACTTATGTTTGAATGAATGCTGTACAAACACCATAAGTTGAATTGGCTGATAAAGTACAAGCGACCTATTGAGGTGTAGGCTTTGAGATGCTGCAAAGTTTTGTGGTTCTTGCTTGAAAGCTGTAGGAGGAGTAGCTTTGCCAATATTTGAGTAACTAATCATAATAAGAAGAAAACGAAGAACAGCAAACTGGCTTTTGTAAGCCAGCTTAACCAACAGGTTAAGATGATATTAATATATTTTATTCATAAAGCGCCTTTTCCAAAGCTCTGGGTCACTTCAGCATCAACACTAAGACAAAAACTATGTATTGGCTGAAGAGCCTGTAGAGAAGGCTGAGCAAATACCCAAGTAAACAAGCAGTAAACAGATAAGCTGCAATATCATAGTACACACCTCTCCCCCTCTCTGGAGCCAGACGCCCCACCGGCTTTATTGGGTGACCGTAAACTAGCCGTCCGGGTCCTGGATTAGGTTAATTATTTCCCTGTGTTAATTTCACCTCTCCCTCGCTGGCTGGGAGCAGGGGTCACTCCTTTTTTTCCTTTTTTTTTTTTACAATCCCTCCTTGTGCTGGGAGCCTGATAAAGACAGAGTGAGGCGCAGAGGGCAGCCACCACTGGCGACTGGCGCTCAACGGCATGGTGGGGGGGAGTACTGCTCAGCCAGGGCCAATAAATCTGAGCATTAGTGTGAAGGAAGTATGATCCATAAAGTGCTAAGTGATGCTGTCTGCTCCTCCTCCGTCGCCTGTGCAGGCATTGTTGGGACTCGGCAAGGGTGAGCCGTCCCGCTGTCTGCTAAATGAGCCCCCTTCCAGCCCCGGTAGAGAGGCAGCAGGGGCATTTGGGGCAGGAAGAAAATGGACGCTTTAAAAGGCTAGTTTGCAAAGTTAGCAATGTTTTATGAGGCATGATAGGGAAAACGACAGCTATGTTTTAGAGTGTGAAAAAAGCAAGGCTCAAGACTGCACTGAGGGGGTCATAATTAAAAGTGAAGGGGAATTCCACAGATTGTGCTAAACGTTTGTGTAATTCAATCATTGAGATGTCAACAAAGTCATTCAGAGTGTTTTGATATGAAATGGTGCATTGTAGAGAAACTTGGATTTCTTTACAGTGGAGGTGATAGGAACCAGGTGTTGCGATGTCTATGATGCAAATATAGCCATTTTATCTACTATGCAAAACTACTAGTGAACCTACACGTGTCTTCTGAGTTTTTGTGTATAATGCAGAACAACATTCCAGGCATCAGGCAGTGTATTCCTTACTTTTCCTATTAGTGAAATAACTTTCTGTCAAGTCGCTTTTATAGGCATTAAAGGGGAAATTCCACCAATTTTTCCAAATTTCTGTATAATTAAATGGTTGAGGGGTAAGCAAAGTCATTCAGAGTGGTCTGATGTGAAATGCTCCATTGTAGAGAAACTTACTGAGCCAGAACTGTTCACAGTGGTGTTGACAGGAACCAAACGTCTGAAGAGTTTAAAGCTCCCACACAGAAAGTTATTAGATGAAATGGTTTTGAATATGCTGCCTGATGTCTGAAACATCGTTTCACGATAGTTTTATGATAAACCTTCGCCCTAAAGCCATGTGTTTAAAAGCCTGATCATGGTGGAGGAATACATGTAGGGTGTTGTAAGGCCAAGTAGTCCCAAGAAAGATTTTCCATTATTTTACCATCATCAACATTACCTGTAAAGGTTCTGGTCTTTTAAATAGTAAATAAAATAGCTATGTCTGGACTGTAGACATTGCGACTCCTGGTTCCTATCACCACCACTGTGAAGAAAATCCAAGTCAGTAAGATTTGCTTCAATACACCATTTCATATTAAACCACTCTGAATGACTATTTACGTCTCAATTGGTTAATTAAGCAGAAATTCTGAAAAATCAGTGGAATAACCTTGTAAAACCTTTGGATGTCTGGTTCCTATCACCACCACTGTGAATAATTTCTTCAGAACGGAATATTGAACATTAAACCACCCTGAATGAATTTTGAAAAATTGATGGAATTTAAAGAGTAAAGAGCAAATTTACACTATGTTCCCCCAGTCCAAATGTAGCTGATCAGCCAAGATGTTGGTGCTGTCGCACAAAAACCTTTTAGCTCCATTCTTGCAGTTTTTAACTTTTTGAAAAGTCCTCATGTCAAAACGTAATGATGAACAGACCAACATAAAAAGTCTAAAATTACTTATTGCATCAACTTCCATTATAAGTTAAGAATATTTTTCCTTCTCCTGTAAAGTTACAATTTTGGAGAAACCAGGTTTTGTTCCAACAGTGATGATATGTTCGTTATGTGAAGTTAATACATTTGATGAAATCTCATACCTACCAATCATCACAGTCTTTCCTCAAACAGTGTTAAGTTGTTATATAATCTCAAATAGACTTGTGTATGCGGTTTCTGACACTGCATGACTGTGATCTATAAAAATTAGCAAGATCTGCATTGGTGGAACCAGCTTAACTAACTTTGGCATGTTGGATTGTGGGGACATTTTGTATGAGTATGCAGATGTATACTCAGGTTCTGGCTTGATAAATGATGAATGCAAAAATGCAACAAACATCACGGCAGTGGGCGAAGGTGCAGTTGAAGGTGAAAGCAATAAGCGTGTAATCAGTATATAATGGATAATCGTGTAACTGTGTTGTTGACTGGCTCCTCTCCTCATTCTAAACTGGGACCTATATTTTAAGGCTCTCCCAGTGGCCAACAATGTTTTACTTAGAAACAAAACATGTGCCTCAGTTTTGTGTGGGTTTGTAACCAATATTCCTGCTACCGAAATAGACCACACTTGAGCCTTTTTGTAATTTAGACTCGGCTTCAAAACTAAACCACGCTTCTAGCCTCCGTGTCTATTTTTGAATCTTGCAGCTGAAACTCCACTTCAGATTTTCGGTGTTGCTCCAAGTATCGTTCCCCCGAAGCCTGGAACTGCGGATAGCATTTTGTGGCAAAAAAAAAAAGAGTAAAACAATCTACAGAGACCGGATCTCTCTGCGGAAATTATTCATTAGCAAACTTTTACTGACATATTTTTCTCGTACTGGCTCGGAGACGTTAGTCATTTGCCAGAGGAGAAGTCTTGGCTTTTTCTCCACTGGAAGGATAGGGTGTCATGAAAGAGGGATGACCCGCCAGGACAGAGTTGTTTCTTTTCTTTTTTTTTTTTTTTCCTTTCTTCTCCTTCCATTCCACAATAAAAGGCAGGCACAGGCGAAAAAGATTTGGAAACAGAACAAATTGCTCAATGAAACAGTCTCTGGGGCTCTTGTTTAGAGTGGTTGCTGTTTGTGCCCCTGTGAGAGAGGCCCTCGCTGGCCTGACTGTGTTTGCCCCGATCCACAAGCCGTTCTATCCCCCTCTGGGACACAAGCCATGTGCTTTGGAGGAAACCACACAAGAGAGACCTAGCAGGGGGTAGAACGTTCCAGAAAAAGCCTGGCCACTGCAAGCCAAGACACCAGGCAAGAAACCCAACTGGATGTGGTGAAAATGTCAAATTACCAAAAGGGAAACGGAGGGGGAAACCTCAGGGCAAACGGGAAAAGATAGCCACATTTGTGTTTCATAACATGCTTTTCTGAGCTGGGTCTCAGAAACGGAACGGCGGAGCGTCGCTGGAATGCCGTGAATTAAAAGCCTCGGCTTAATCAATTAGAGGGGTGTTTACTCATCCGAAATGCGTCAAGCGTGGGCCAAATACTTCGAGAAAAAACTCCCAGCTGGCTTGGGACTGAATATGTGTTTGGTTTTTTTAAAGACGGCAAGAATCCTTCCTACAAAAGAATGAAGAACAAGACAGCAGCAAACACAGCACAGGCCTGGCTCCATGAGGACTCTTTCCCCAGCAGTTAGAGAGGACAGAGACCGCTAACAGCTTCCTCCTCACTCCATAACAAACAGCGAGGGGTCGGGCCCCCGAGGCTTCCTGTGTCCCACACACAGCCCACAAATAAACACAATCACGTTCTTCAACCGTTCAGCTCCTTCCCCTCACTTGCTTTCCCTCCCTCTCTTTCAGGGAAAAAGAATCAGCCCAAATGGGCAAACTGAAACGAAACATTAGGCTAAATGCCTACATGGAGCTGGCACGTGAAAACAGGCAGGTATTGTAGATTGTAGAAATATGACAAACAAGCGTTACATCACAACAGCAAATAACGCAGGTAGCGCTGCACTGGAGGGTTTTGTACTAATTCTGAGACTTACGTAACCACAATATTGATAAAAATACCCTGGTTAAAGGTAACCGAGATAAAACCAGAAAGCTGATCACCACTGATTTAGGCTGATCCTCACAGGTCAATAACTACAAGATTTTGTGTGGTTATTTTTTGTGATTCGTAGGATCATGAACATGCACCAGCCACACATTTCATCACAGGGTTTAATAAAGAAGCATTCACTTTGTAAAAAGGTGTTTTCCCACTGCACTTTCAAACCCAAGAAGTGACCTAAACATTAGCTGATGTGACATTTCTAGTTTTAACGTGAGTTTATTTCCCACCCACTTGAGAGACTACTGGAACCATTTATAATAACCACGATTAATAATTTAATGGTCTTTTTGGTCATTTTGAGTCACCCTAAAGCATCTGATTTGGCTAATTAGCTACCTTACTTGTCAGCTATCTTACCTTATTGGCTGATGTGGAAGGATGTACAGCACTAGTCTGTGCACGCACTCACTAAAATGCCTACATTTACACAGAATCATGTGTAGAATCAAACACAGCTTCAATTTTTCTCTGTAGAGTGTGAAAATATGAGCAAAAACCCTCGTTCTGTGGCCGGTAGCATAAATGCTAACAGCATTAGCTTCTTATAGCGTGCGTCACCTGATGTCGAACTCTCTTCCATCAAATTGATCTTCCCTTCTAATAACTCCACCATTAACTGAACTGCAAGGGGTTCATTTTTTATCGTTCAATCATGAGTGTGCGCCCGCCATTCATTTTCACTGCAGTGTTTAATGAAATACATAGTTTAACTTCATAGGTAGCCTTTATGTTATCTGCTATGATAATGCTAATAGCTGTTATGTTAGCACCAAGCTAACAATGCATTCACTGGGTTTCATATTGTTTATAGCAGTTCTAACAGCTGGAAAACTGTAAAAACTTAAACCTAAACCAGTATGTTTTTGGTTGTACATGTTACCTCGTTCTCTAATGCTGTGTCCTGACCATAGATGGGGATGAGGAAAATGTTTCTATTCTAAAGAGTCTCAGAGTCAGGACTAGCTGCTCTGAGGTAAGACTCAAAAGGCTAGTAAGACTCAACATAGCTAGTTTTCCTAACAGACGTTTTCATTCACTCTCTCTTTCTCAGCAGCAGTAGCAAAAAAGGGGCACCTTTGCTCTTCTTAAAGGCGCATGGACCTCTTTCCCCCCCAAACCATTTGACATTACAGCCTCAAACACAGCTATATTTTACCATTATTGATCATATTTCGGCTCAGTCTGTCCTGTTTGTATGTACCGCCACTTAAAACGAGTTGCTTCTACCACTGACTGGATGCGATAAACACCCGGAAGCACAGCCAACGTTCTTGTTTACAAACGTTCTGATTTGGTCTATAGGACCAGCACTAAATAGATAAGTCCAGAGTCTCTATCCAGTGATGTGTTACAGATGTCTCAAATGAAACAAATGCACTGATGCCTGGTATTAGTCACAGCACTCAGAAGTCTTGGAGTGCATGAGTTTGCGCAACTGATGCTCAGCCAGGCTTGTTGGATGTTGTCTCGTTCTCTTTTGGGTGGTCAAAGTGTGGCAGGTTTTGAACACGCCCTGTCTCTTTCCCCCTCTTCAGTACATTTTTCACTCTTGATTTTGGAATTTTCAGTGTATCTGTAATCTTTCTCACAGACGTTTTATTACCAGCAGACATTTTTTGTCCGATTAATTCAACCCAGTATTCAAGTTTTCTTCGATTTTTTTACTTTCTCTAGAAATTTAGAGACAGGTGCGTTAGATGGTAAGTTGGAGAGCTCGAATATGTATGCATTTGGATTAGTGTCCCCACATTTGATTGGAAGCAAAATGAGGAGCTGGGTGAATGTTTTCTAGTTCGCTGTTGCTCAGTTGGACCCAAAGTATTGATTGATAAGTCATAATATAGCTGAAATGGGCTAAGTGTTGTATTTGGTTCTATATAGCACCAAAAAAGGTTCTTTTATTGTTACGATGTTAAGCTGTAACAATAGACGAGCCCTTTTTGGTGCTGTATAGAACAATGTTCAAAAAGGTTCTAAAAAGAACCATATTCAACACATTGTCTATCAATCTGAAGAACTATTTCACCATGCACAGAGCCATTGAAGCATGAAATGGTCCTATATAGAACTCATGGTTCTAAATAGAACCATTGCCTTTACTAAAGAACCCTTGAAAAACCATCTTTATAAGTGTAATAAGCCTAAGCCATCACCATACAGTGAAAATTAATAAGATTAAGTTACTTGCCTGCTATAAAACACCACACGTGGAAATATGTAGAACTACGTACGTTCCAAACTATGTTAAAAGCCATTGTAAAGTACTGAATGTACATATGACTATGTGCATCAGTTTAATTCTGTATTCACCAAGGTATATTTTGGTTTGTCCATCTGAATTTACATGACCAAATCATAATGCAAATTATTCAGTAACTGCATGAAATAAATGTACAGTTTTATTTTGTTTATTTATTTATTTTTTGTAAAAGTTCCTCTCAGATTAACAGAAAATGTGTTTTATGATCATACACATATTGCTACATGCTTACAATTTACTTCTGAAAGCCAAAAATCTTAGACGCTCTTTGTATTTTTTTTATAAAAATCATTTTTACAGAGCAGATCACTGAAGAGACGCCATCTGTTTATAGTTTAT
>JAILXH010139949.1:0-10473 GCA_023558415.1 Piaractus mesopotamicus
TCTCTCTCTCTCTCTCTCCCCCCCCCTCTCTCTCTTTCTCTCTCTCTCTCTCTCTGTGTCTCTCTATCTCTCCTCTCCCATTCCCCTCTTCCCCCCTTCCCCCTCTCCTCTATCTGGAAACAGATGTTGTTTGTCAGATCCTATCATTACTGGCTAATTAAGCAGACATCTCTTCTCTCTCTTTTCTCCTGCCTGCCGCTCACCGATTCTCACAGATAGTCCAGGCTGTTCCCCCCACAGAGCTGAAGGTGTATTCAGATGTGTGTCTTGTTGTTTACTCGGATGTATTCATTTCAGTTGCTTCTCTTAAGGTGTTGATGAGTTGGTGTGTATTTTACTTAACAGTAAAGATATGAAAAGTCGGAATATGGTTTAGGCAAGCCATGAGTACAGCCTGGATTTTACTTCACATGTTACATAACGGTATATGTGCCCAGTTTTGTGGACATGGATTAAGCCTAAAACTAAATTGTAACATAAATGGTGATATACCATCGAAAAACCATTTTAGTCTAGGATTAAGCTTGATGTGGGTCTGGGAAACAGGCACATGGAGTCCGCACTGAAAGATTGTAGTAAAAATAGTCCAATGCTTGTGCAAATGAGTATAATTATTAGGACAACTATGAACTAAAAGATTTCTAAATAGTTGTTTACTTGGTTGTTTAGTTCCAGGATAAAGCTATAATTGCTATAAAACCTTTAAGTTCTTTTAAGGATAGTTCACATTCATTCTGCACATCTTTTTTTCTTTAAAAAACCATCCATTTAAAAGTTCCTTCAGTCTTTTTCAGAGAACCCCATCCTCAAGCCTGCAGAATGCAAATTGTCATTTTAGATTCCACTACCTCAGTTTTGTACATTCCTTTACTTTATTCCTTTACTTACATAGAAACAGAATGTAATATAGCGTGGACAACATAGCATGTAAACATCCCAAGACACTGCAGCTTCATTTCAACAAGCTATTATTTCCCAAGTAAGGTGGCAAACAGGGTCACTCATATGCTCTTAAAAATAAAAGGTTCCTAAATGGTTCCTGGCTCTGACATATGGTTCTAAAAAAAAAAAAAAAAACTTTAATTGATACAGAGCATTTACATGAAAGTCTTTTGAGGTTTTAAAAGGTTCTTCACATCTCATCTACAAATAAAATGGTTCTTTAAAGAACTATTATTGACAAGTTCTTTAAGGAACCAAAATTCCTTCCTCTATGGCATTGCTGAAGCCTTCTTGGTAACTTTACACTGAAAAGATGTCTCTTTTTGTTAGTACACTCAAACATAGATGAACTGATGGAGAGAGGTATACATGTGTAGATTTGGACACATAAAAGTAGGAAAAAAAAAAGGAAGTGTATGCATCTATGCAGTTATAGTTTGTGCATAATTACAAGTGTGTTTAAATAGGATAAGTTGATGAGCAATGCTGAAAAACGTCTTACAGACACCTTAATTGTAATGTCTTAAACATTACTCCTTCCTTTATTTCATTCAGTCACATACTGACTAATGAGGTTGCTAGATTTGCAAATAAAGAAAATAAATTGCTCAAAAAAGCCTGAGTAACTCAAACCATCATTAACCAGGAATCATTTGTCATTTAAAATGCACCAAAAACATTCATTTGGGTTACTTGCAAGGGCTTAGTAGACAGAATCTGACATGGAAAGGTGAGAGCTCTAGGAAAAAGTCAGTTGCTTTCATTTCGTTTGCTGGTGGAGCCGGGTGTGAAAGGTCTTGGGATGGTATGTGGCGATGGGGGTATCGCTTTAGCCACCCTGCTCTGTATGCCCTGTTAGCAGGGTCAGAGGTCAGCTGCGCAGGGTGTTAACCCCTATGACCAGTCTAGCCCCAGTCTGCCAGGGGAGCTGAGGGTATTTATTACTGCCCCCCCATACCTCAGCTATGCTCCAACCACCACCCCGAACCCTCACCTCAAACTCAATCACCCCTCCATCTCCCACACACCCTCCACAAGAGCACACACCACTCACCTATTACTTTCTCCTGTCTGGGAAAATAAAGAAAGTCATCCTTCTCTTCTGCACTCATACATATAATCTAAAGAGACAGACAATAATATATACAGTACTTGCATGTGCAAACTCAAGTACTTAATCCTTAATACAGTACGTTCATGACGTTGGCCCTTAGAAGTTTAGAGTTATACTCATCATTTTTCAATAGTATTACATTATTACATAGTTAATACCCCAGATTACACAAGTTATATAATAAATTACTTTCTAATATTCTACATTGTCAAAATTGAGTCTATACTTCCAACGTCTTTTGGTTGTTTCAGTGTCATAAAATAATAGCAAAGGACGTATGCAAAACAACAATATATTCACAACTTTTCATAATATTTAAATCAATGTTCTACTTACAAAAACAATTGTGATAATATTTATTGAAAGTGAAATCCATGCTTTTGGCAATTGTGATAATATTTATTGATAGTGAAATCCACTTGTTTCAGCGAATGTAAATTACAATATAACCATGACTTCTAAGGATTAAGCAAAATTTGCTGTATATTCACTGTTTGTATGTTGGTGTGCTACGTATTTAACTGCAATCTGTTTATTGGGTGTAGTTTAGGATGTTGCATAAATAGATGATGAATAAGGTGGATATCATGCAAACTGGGATTTTATCCTAAGAATTGCTGCAGTTCTTATAGTGCATTGCCAGTGCATTGATTGTTACAGATTATTATTAAAGTCTAAGCATGCATTCAGATGTACTTTTGTATATATGTATGTGCATGCATGTGTGAGTTACAATTCCCAGTGTATCAGTGCTTCTGGGGAAGCTTTTCAGCATGTCAATATGTTTTAATGCCGCACATCTGGTTTCCTAATTTTCCTTTCCCGCTCTCCCTCCATGTCATGACACTGTTTTGTTTTTCTAGGGAGGGTGGGGGGTTGAGGTGGACGAGAGGGGATTCTGATGAGTGATGACCCTGAATCTCAAATACCAACACACACACTCTCTCTGCTTTTTGCCATAGCCAGAGTTTTTCTTTTTTAACACTAATTACTATACTAATTTATTTTTTACTGAATATTATGGAGGATACTAGAGTGGTAGTTTAAAGATGACTACAGCATCCAGTGTCAAAATACAGCACAGGCCAGCGTAATAATGTTCAAAAACCTTCTTAAATGCAACAACAGTTGAACTCTTTGTATTAACTGCATTTGGTTGATTTTAAGTGTTTAATACCTACTGAAATGTAATGTTTCAGCAGTGAAGAGGTACAAATTATTACATTTTCTTATTTGTTACAATACCACCAAATGGCTGAGAATAATGCCTTTAACTTGTTTAACATCAGTAAATTTAAATATCTAATGGTGAAACCATGCATTACTATATATGATGAAAAGTAATTGATTTAGTAAATTGGTTAACTTATAGGTACAGATTAAAAATAAAATATCAAGTATAATTTACTCAAGTATAATTTTTACTGTTCTGCTGTGCGAATTTTGTAGTTTTAAATGCAGTTTAATCATTTAATACTCTGAGAGAGTGAAGGCTGCATGTGTTTTCTCCAAAACATCAAATGCCTTGAATAACTGGCTTTGATGGCTCTTCAGGTGACTTAATGTGGTGGGAGGAGAGTGCTTATTCCTCCATCCTGTATTTACTTGATTTTAAAAGTTCTCATCTTTCGGTGCACTTACTTTTGGCATTAACACTGTTAATATAATATATTTTATTCTGGACTGTTTTATTTTGATATATGTGAAAATTATGTGCACATTTGATTAAAATAAATTTAATGCACCACTTTTTTTCAGTATGCTATACCAAGCAAATTGTTGTATTTCTACACAAAAGAAAGGTCAGTTAATTGTATCCTCTTGGAATCCTGGCCATTGCATGCCACTGCTGGCAGTTGATCACATCCGTAGGTTGCCCTTCTGCATGCAGTGTTGTTTCCAGTGGACCATTCTTGCCATATTTTTTCACTGTTAAGCAAGTTGTCACTCTTAGAAGGCAACCCCATGCTGAGAGACTCGTGTTTAGTCTTGAGAAGTGAAGCAGATGCAGCCAAAGCCCTTTCAGAGGCCTAGCCAGGGACTCCCTCTGAGCCTCTGTGGAAACTGATCCCCTGGCTTAAGACTCAACCCTACCTTTTGTTTTCTAACAAGCGTTCCTAGAGGTGCAAAGGGAATCGACCGTTGCCTGACATTATAGATTTATACACTCAATGCAAGTGACATCTGCAGCTCAGAATGGGGCTAGCACTTTTGGTTCTGCAACATTGTGATTTTATTGAAAAAACAATAACAGTAAATAATAAAAAGAATAATTTATATCCTTCTGATTTTCATAATAGTTGGTTTAGCAGTTCAATCAGTATAGTGAAGACATTGTTCAGAAATATTGGTCATTAATTGAAGAAAGATTCCAAACAATCAATTAAAAAATGTTTCCCTAAAATTAAGCTATTTAAAAGTACCTTCTCCATTTATAAAGTCTGCATCAACAACATAAAAAACATAAAAACAAAGTTACTAAGTCTGCAACAACTAATTTGCACACTTTCTTTCAAACATCCAAACATCTTCTTTATCATTACTGTCCCCAATCCCCTGTCTTTATCATTACTGTCCCGTCCCCTAGCACAACAACACAAAACAAACATTGTTGATATTAAACTTTCCCCCACAGCACAATTGAGATTGAGCATTGTGTGGCAATAAGGGGGGTGTCCGGGAGTCCTAATTAATTATGCAAGATGGCTCTAATTATAATGCAGCGAATGGCTGTGTGGCAGAAGGCGTGAGGCGTTGAGACTGGGAGATTTGCATGCTAAGTGGACAGGGAGGGGGAAGTGACTAATGCATGCTAATGTGTGCGTGGCCATCGCTCTTTAATTTTGGCTGTTCGCAGCTGTGCACCACTGACTCTTTAAGGGGTGAAAAGTTGACCAAGTGGATGGAGGGTGAATATTGTAGGATGAAATGCCATGTAGAGTGAGAAATAAGGATGAAAGAGAATGAGGAGAAAGAGAGAGAGAGAGACAGCAGTAAAACGTTAGTCTAAAGTTGACTGAAAGTTTATGCTAGCAGCTTAAGTGATGCACTACGATCTCTTTTCAATTCAGAGTGACTCCACCCATCTGTGTGCCCACTAGAGTACAATTGTCCCTGCTGCACTCTGAATGAAAAGGATGATATACGTGATTATTTCTGTTGGCATAGAGCAATTCTAACATTTCTAACTGTGGGTTCCACTACCTTCACATATCCAGGTCCTGTGTATAGAACAGAGCAGACTTCCAGGCATGTAGATCTGTCCTTATTCACCATGTATTTGCAATTGCAGAACATACTATTCTTCAAGCTTACTAACTAAAAGTACATAGCAGTTAGTAGTACCTAGTAAAGTACATATACCTAGCTAAGTAGTGCATGCAGAACTTTTGGACATACTACATCACAACTAATTAACTTCAACTTGTGATTATGAACACACTGTGAATTATGAAAATTCCCCTCAGTAAAGAGAAGCTACTGTTCCTAAATGAATCTCCCATGCTCCCTTGAAAAATCTCTTGGAGTTATTGATGTGTATGCAAATTTCATAATACAACCAATTAACCACCGTACCACTTAAAGTAATTGTTTGACAGTCAAATTTGCATGATTTACCACCTGCACCACATGTAGTCGACCGAGACATGTTTAGTGTGCAAATTTTGCTTGTTTACTTTGGCACTGGACCTACAAACATTAGTAGGAACAAACATGAGAAGGAAAGAGTTATCCAAATCTTCTTACGTAAAAACATTACCAAATGTTCTCTCAACCTGCTTAAATTGCTTCCAGATCATTAAGTTATTCATTAAGGTTGCACAGACTTGTTGATATGGTTTAACACAAAGTATGACTTACTGTGAGTTACAAAAAAGGAGAAAACTTCACAGTGTAGCTAAATGCAACAGGCAGCCAACAACTGCTACCTGCCGCATTTATCTACACAATGGGTTTTGTTCATTAACTCATACTGTGCTGCAAAGCAAATAGACAAGTCTCTGTGACCTCAATGAAGCTTTGGATGTGGTTTGAGCAGGAGAGACGTTTTGAGAATGTGTTTACAGAAAAGATATGAGCGTCTATTGATTTCCAGTGACTGTTAGCAAAGTTAGTTTCCTAGTTCAAGTGCTAAACTATAGAAGCAAAAAAGAAGCAAACATGCCTTGCCCAATCAGCTACACCCAGGGTAAATGGAACACTGTGTAAATTACATTTTTTATCAAATCATTTTCTGAACCACTTTGCTTCCTCATTTATTCCTATCTGCTCAAATACCCTCATGCTGAACATTTTTTTCACAGTTCTTAAGTGTTGCCCAAAATGGAAATGAAAATGATTGAAAAGACAAGGACATTTTGAACCACATGAGAATATCATATTTAAGTACCAAATTTCATTATTGTTGCTAGTCCTTCCAGTTAGCATGTGTGTCTCACTTCATATTATGTAGCAAATAACTCACGTTTTCCTCTAGCTTTTTAATGATGTGATAATGACACCACATCACTCCAAAATAGTAACTTAAAAGAAAAAGGGAAACTTCAATGTAGAGTTATATACAAATATAACTTTGGGACATCCCAGATCAAATTACATGTCTTGTTGATTTTCCGAGTGAACATAAGTACACATCCTTTTTCAGAGAAAACACACTTTGCACATTTTAATGCACAGTTACAAAAAAAAATGCATAGTTTTTTCCTGAATTTAAAGGTTGGGATGAAAATAAACACAGTGTAAGGTAAGAATGCACTGACTGGGAATTTTCAAAGCTGATTCCAATTCCAGAGACACTTGTAGGGCCACTGAAAAGATCTCTTGGTCCAATTCATTAAATTGTTAATAAATCAAATGTCCATTGTACATTTCATGGGAACATGTGTGTGTGTTATTAACTTTTTTTTAACCTCACATTGTGAGTGCTAAATGAACATATGAAACAAAACAGCACATTTCCAGTACTTTCTATGCTATTTGTTCTTTAATGAGCCAAAATTGCATTTTAATTTCTTAAACAAAAAATCTGAAATCAGTTGATGATTTAAAGAACATGAATCAAGTAAAGTGCAAGATCTAAAGTAAGAGGTGGCTATTTAGCACAAACAGGCATGCATAATTATAAAATGGAATTTTGGTACAAGTGTAGTAACAGTAATTAAATACAGAGTGAGAGCACTTACTGGCCTTATGTTATTTGCATCAAAAAGTTGCAACACAGATATAATAAATAATAATATCTCACATGTTTGGTGCAAAATTCTGCTGAGTCTGATCATGCATCGCTCAGCTGTAGTTTACTTGTAGAGTTACAAGGTTTGATATAACACAGACAACATGCCTTTGTACAGTGAGTTGTAAAATATTGTTGTAAAATAGAGTGGGTTGAAATGTTTTAAATTAGGAGTTGGACATATATATTACTGTCTCTGCCTCTCTCCCTCTCACAGTGCCTGTCTCACTCTTTGTCTCCTTGTCTTCTGATGGAATGTTAGCTTTCAGTTGCATTTTCACTCTTCTGTCCCTCCTTCCTTTACACTGGGGACTCTGAGATTGCGCCAGAGCTTGGTTGCCATAGCAGCGATCCCATATTGCTGGACGAAACACTCCTGGGATTTGAAGTCTCTTCTCTCTATCACCACCCCCAAGTCTTCCTCATCTACCTCTTTTCACTCCATCCTTCACTTCCATCCCATGTATCCTACAAGCCACCTCTGTCTTCCTCAGTGGAACGCACGCACATGCAAACCTCAGAACATATTGTCGTACACAATCATTAGAGACTATTTCAAAATGAATATGATATGCCGTAGATATGCATGCCTTCCTCTCCCTCTCTCTTTCTGTCTGCCGCAGACTCACAGACTTGCCCCATGGGACTTTCGGGCATTGCATTGTGGGATATTGTCATCCCCTGAGCCTACACTACTGTTTTGAGCCCATTTCTTCATATCTAGTTCAGTCACATCTCACTGTTGGACTTGGCAGATATCGCCATTGCTTATGAAATTTCCTTTTTTCATCATCATGATTGTAAGTTATTTTTATGATAAATCCATGGACTACAATATCAAAACAATGGTACCAGCACTCACAGCCTCTCATGGAACTTTTCTATTGACCAGTTCTTAAAAAAAAAAAAAACATATGCTTTAAAGTCTGCCTTTGTCTTCTGTTCCCCACAGATTTTTCTTGAAGTTTTTCCTCAAGTGTAACCAAAATTGTCTGAAGACAGCAGGGAACCCAAGAGACATGAGAAGATTCCAGGTACAAAACAAAATAAAGTGTTTGCATATGAAAGCACAGTTAGGTAAGCTTCATACAATGTGGACAATGCAAAAACCTATTTTCTTAAGTTTAAATAATAGTCATAAACTGTAGTAATATAGAACCCAATGTCCAGTCAGTCGGTTTCTTTCAATGCTTCTTTCTTCATTCGTCAGATGTCCTTATCCTGAGCGGCTTATATTTTAATCACGTTACAGAGGAAGGCTAATGTAGCATTAGGAGTCTTGCCAAGTGACTCCGAACATGGTGTGCTTGCCTGGACGGGAAATTAAACCTGCACCAACCATATACACTCACTGCCCAACACCTACATTAAGTTCACTTAGCTGATAGCTGATTCTGTAGCTTTTTTCCTGCCCTATTTGTGTGCGAGAGTCATCCTCTAGCTCTAAATCAATGGTCAGTTTCTGACCACATGACCGCTGTTGACTGATGTATTTGATTGGCAGACTATTATCTGCATGCCACAAATGCCACTACTGCCTTGATGTCATTGTTGGTGTTGGTGTCAGTGTCCACCACACCAATAATGTCTGGCTAGTGGTGGTCTTTTGCTGATCCCTTTTGATTGATGAACAGGGTAGAAGGTGACTGACAATTTGTGTAACATCAGACCAACTACAGTCTGTAATTGTAGAACTACAAAGTGGACCTATATGGTAGGTGTACCTGACAAAATGGCCAATCAGTGTAGGTACAAGGTAGTTCTATTTAATAAACTGCCAACTCATTGTAGACAATGCATTTTAAGTTTTGAGAGCAAGCAGGTTAGAGCTCTGATAAAAGCAAGAATAAAGGCAAAAAAGGAGAGAGCAGGGAGGTGGGAGTGGATTGGGAGATGCAGAGATCGCAGGAAATCAACCGAGGTGTTTCAGGAAGTTGTCAAGATTTGAGTGATTGGCTCCAGATGGGGGAGGTCAAGCTCCGTGACCCAGGAAGTGCTCACTAGGGACCCTCCCGCCTCACTTCCTCCCGTCCGTCTTTCACTACCGGAGCCCCCCTCCCGATCTAACATCTCTTCCTCTTGCCCTCCCCTGTTTCTTTCCCTTCTTCTCCCCTTCCTGCATGTTTGTTTTAACTCTTTCCCTCTGACACATGCTGAGAAACGACTTCTACACAGCTCTCACACCTCTATTCATCCGTGCACAGGAGCTGCTGTTGAGAATTTACAGTTATTTATTCAGTGAACATACATTGCGCTCCCACTTTGCCACCTATTAGCAGCTAGCTGTGCCAAACATCTGTCCAGCATCTCTCTGCTCTAGCTCTGTCTTTTTGACCTCTCATCGGCAACTCTCATTTTGACCCTCTCTCATACTAGTGCTAGTGTGCGTGCATCTGTGATATTGATTTTTAGTTTTACCATCATTGATAAATAATGAGCATTATATGTACAAAAGCATTCAGTTCCACAAAGTATCATTGTCCCTGCTGCCTAGCAGTCTGCTTTTAGCTTTTTAAGTTCTATTTTGCACACTTTATTCATGACCTGATTGTTAACTGCAGTGTGTGTCATTTGTTGGGCTCCAAAGTGTTTCAAATACACAGAAAACAAATAATAAGTTTTCTTTCTGGAAGTCTAGTGTGCAATACTGTATAAGGGTTTCCAATCAAAACAACTGAGGTCAGTTTTGACGTTCTTTTTGCATAGACTAGCTGTACCCAGAAAGCATTGGTCCATTAACGTTATTCATGCAAACGGAAATATCTTCAAATATTGTGATACCATGATCTATTATTGTCTTCTTGTACCTGCATTTCTTCTTGCTCTCTTTTCTGCTTTTCCTTCAGTCACGGATACTGCACCATGAACCCTGTATTTACACACATATGCATAGGCACTACACACAAGAGAGTAATATCCATATTTTTTGGGCCAGATGTAATCCTAGTAGCTGCAAGCATGCTTTTATAAATTAATCATGTGTGAGTGAATTATATTTATAACCACTGTGCACTAAAAAAGAAATTAGGGGCCAGAATGCATCATCAGTCATTGTATCACAAAGGAGATTCACTCCATATGTTTGATGTCATTGAGAGATGTGCTGGACCACAGAGACCTCCACACTGTCTGCTGATAGAGCACAGACCAGGAGAGAAATAGAGAGAGAGAGAGAGAGAGAGAG
>JAILXH010140042.1:16987-27270 GCA_023558415.1 Piaractus mesopotamicus
ATCAGAAATAGATTGGGTTTAGAATAGCCAGTTTCACTCTGTTAGAATATGCATGTTTTTGCCTTTTAGATCATATATTTTGTGCATTTATACATTTTGGAGTTTGCTAAATATTTTTAAATTGTTTGAGCAGGATTAATATATTTTTACGCAAGCAGTCTCCACACCTCTGCTACAAACATAAAGTTTGCTTCCATCACTTACCGTTAATGAATAAGAGGAGTGAGTGCTTACGTTGTAACTTGCCCTATAAAAGGGGTTAATTGTAACACACTGTGGGGCTAGTTGTAACAGTCTAAAAAGCTAAAAGGTTTGGTAAATTGATGCAAATACAATTACTTCAATACAAATTTTGCTTGAAACCAATTAGCTTTCCAACCTAAATGCTATATGATTAGTGATAGAGACTAGTGATAGAGATTAGTGATAGAGACTATGTCAAACGTGGCAGCTGTATTTTTGACTACAAAGTACAGCAGAAAATATCAGCAGGACACCATTGAAAGATATTTTATTCAGATTACCTCTCTAATGTGTTTGTTTTTTCATATGGGGGTATAGGAATTTCTCTTACTGTTTATTTGGGGAGGTTTAGTTGTAACATTGTGTTAAAATTAACCCCACCACGTGGAGGCCATACTTTAGCCTGACTAGCTCTTGCTGTGAGTTATTTGCATACTTCAGGGTGGAGCTATATTACAGCTACTACGGAGATGATTAAAACAACATAAACATGAATTCTGTGACGTACACACAACTCAATAATCATGAAACACTCATGATGAAAATAGTTATTTATGGTACGAATCCGCCTTCAGGGTGAATCTTGAGAGATGTCTGTCCAATTACTGTAAAAACTCACAGATAAGGCTATGAGAAAGCAAGAAGTTTACCAAAAGCCATTTAACTGCATAAAATATCCATGTTACATTTTACCCTGCTTTAGGTTGTGCACTGCTCTCCCCTACTGTCCTTTCTAAGACAATGTACATACAGAAAGTATGTTTGTATGTACATGTTTGTGTGTGTGTGAGAGAGAGTGAGAGCGACCAAGCAAGAGATAAAGTGAAAGTACGTATTCAGGTGTGTGTGTCTGTGCATATGTGAGATGAATGTGTTATGCTGGGTGGCGGTCTGCTTTGGGGAGAATATACTCATTAACCACGTTAAGCAGAGAAATGGGAGCACTTTGCACTGGGAGGGAAAAGTCTCCAGGGTCCCCCCACATGCACACACCACTCACTTCACCTGCTGCTATGCATCATTATGAGCCCCAGCGCTTCCTCTCTCATTCTCTTTTACTTTCTCCATCTTCTGTGCTGCAAGGTAACCCACTAAAAACACAGAGATCAATGCAGCTAGAAAACAATTACATTTAACCTCCATTTCAGTCCCGTGGCCCACTGCAGCAGCGATGAATCTAGGCTTTAAATGACTCTGTCTGAGCTGGGAGTGGGGCTGAGGCCATCCATCCTCCACATCCTCATCCGGTCTCCGGCGCTGATGCTGTCAGTAGCTCTGACTGCATTACACACACACACTTTAGGAATCTAGTCATCTCTGAAAGGAAATGCAAGAGGATCGGATAATGCAGATGGTGTTATGCTGCTAACGTTGCCATCATTTCCAATTTGAGCTCTTCCTCTTTGATAGTTCAACTGACTCGGCTGGACACTCTTGGCTGGAGGTCTTGATTTACACATAGCTTTTTAAAGATTAGCGCAACTTGAGCATTGGCTAATGACTAAAGCAGGTTCGATTGTGGTTCTTTAAATATCATACTTTGAAGAAGTCCTTTTGAATCAATTAAGTGAAGAATTTGTAGCAAAAACCACTTTAAAGGTACACTTTGAGATCTCAGATTTGCAGATCAAATATGAGTTCTAAATGTATAAATGGTCTAAATCAGTAAGCTGAAGTATGATTTTTTGCTGCTTATTTATACATTATCACTGTTTATAAACAGTAGATTCAAACAAACAGTCTCAAATAGTGACTAATGGAGAGTTTCTGCTGGTCTTTCTGGTTTTGATATTGCTAAAATGTATTTTTTTATTTAATTTCCTGTCAAATCAGCCAAGTTATTTATATTTCAGGAGATTTTTCTGAGGAGATGAGATATAAAATAATCCACTACCATAAGCAAGGGGAATGTCAAAAGAAAATAAGTGAAAAAAAATGAGTTTCCAAAACTGGAGTTCAAAGAAGTATTAAAAGATACAGAGAAAAATAGGACTCCTAGCAACGTGCAAGGCCGGATAGAGCACAAAACTGTCACCATCAGATAAACAGTACTTAAAGCTTTCATCTGTGTGAGAGAGGAGAAAGTCAAGCTCCACTCTTCAGATCTGAAAAAATCCACAAGTGTTTCTGTCCAACCTTCCACTGTGAGAACACTGTGGGTCTGAAAGGATGTGCAGCTGTCAAGAAGCCGTTACTGAGAAGAGAAAAAAAAATAGAATAATAGCAAATAGCAGAAAAATGGAAAAATAGAGTAATAAAAAAAAAGAAACAAACTCTGTTCTCCATGAGGTATTGTCACATCTTTGCATTGCAATTTCACAATGTCATGATGTATTGTTAGACGGTTATTAAATAAGCTTCCATTACTTATTACCTGCATTAACCTCATAGCTCCAGTGCAAAGCTTAAAAAGCAAGACACCAAAATGTCTTGATTGATATACTCCATTTGGGTAAATAGGGATTTTTTTTGTAAAGCTATTGCTTTAAATATATATATATATATATATATATATATATGTATATATGTATATATATACATATATAAAAAACACAGCACTGGTGTAAAACCTTAAGAAATCCCAGACTTGCAGGTAGGAAGATAAATCTCCCATTATCTAAGGATGTAGTGATTTGTGTTGAAAGTGGTGCTGCTAAATGTAACTGAGCGGAGAGTTCATGCTGCAGTCAGTGCATGTGAAGGTGTATTTTGGTCTGGTTAAGTAACTCCTCTGCTCTCCACTCTGAGCGGCTGGGGAGTTTGATCCTCCCATGCTGTGACCTGTTCAGGTACAAATCGATGTGGTGCGCTTTGTGCCTGTGCTGCACCTCCACACTGACACACTGCTTTTGGGGTTATGTAAGCCAGAATATGCTCCATCCACCCACACTCGTCCCCTCTTAATCTGGGGACTCCGACCTGAAAAAGAACTGTGAGAGTGCAGTGACAAATACCACTTATGTTATTTTTATGACAGAGTTTTCAGATTTGGGCAAAAACCGGGTGGATATATTTTGGTTGAGTGTACTTGCTGGAGTTTTTTTCTTTTTTTATAATTAAATTAAATTACATTTTTATAATTAAATTAAATAAAGCACTTTGAATTACTGCAGTATATGAAAGGTGCTATATAATAACCTTAACCTGCAGTTGCCTTGCCTTGCCATGCCTTGCTTAATGGTGAATTTATAAAAATGCTGTTAGTGTAGCCACTTTTAACCGAATTCCAACACACAAGTTAAAGAAAGGAAAAACATCTCCGAGTTTCTAAATGTGAAGCACAATTTGGTCAGTATCTTAAGATAATTTTAGAATAATTTTGATTGATTTTTTTTTGTCGAGTTCCCTTGCCTTTAATCAATGTTCACCTATCAGTCACAAACATGCAGATGTAACTGAGGTGAATTTGTCTAAATTCATTAAAAAAAAGGTTACTGACATTAGAAAAAAATATTATCAGCTAAGATGTAATATGATGTAACAGTGAATCTGCAGTTACATGGGCTTCTAAAATATATACTATGGCTTCAAAATAGAGGGGAAAATTCAAAACTCAAAGCATTTGTAAACAAGAAAGGTTGCTGGCTTGTAAACCAGTAAATCCTCAGCTATAACGACCTATTTTGCGTTATATGTTTTATTCGGAAATGAATGGAAAAAGAGGGAGAGAGAAGAAAAGGTGGTTTCTTAGGACGACGTCACTGCTCAGTGTCCATAAAGACTGACTTTCTGTTTTCAAGTCTCTTTCTTTTGTTTCTGTCTCAGATTTTATCATACACTTCATTTTTATGCTGTAATTATTGTAGTTATGCTTGACCTTTTTAGTCCTAAGGAGTGCCAGTTTTTTAATCAGGGTGGTCCCCATCAGTTAGACTCATGTAGTGTGTCTTAAAGATTGATCACCTCTTAAAATAATTACATATGATCTCTTTTAAGTATTGATGTTCTGTACTTTTGACTGGGACAGCATGTCAACAGCATTAGTTTTAGGGTTAGTTGCCTGTAATGTCTGATTTTAATGAGACTTTTTATGTAACAGTGTTGCACAAAACAGGGCAAGTCTCTCATGTTAAACCTAGTTCTAAACCTAGTTCTGTAAATGAACTCGCTGACACCAAACAAGTCATTATATATGTGTAACATATGGTGTCCTCAGTTTATGTTCAGGGGCTATTTGCCTTAACACAAATTCTATGGAATGGCATATGTTAGCCAAAGCCTAAGTCTGGACTCAGTGACTCTTATTCATTGAAATAATTTGTTAAATGTGGCACCCTCCTCACACTGTCTTCACGAAGTATTATTTTACTAAATTATTAAAGCCATGTGCTTGGCCAGGGGAGAAAGAACGTTTTAACAAAACATGTACATTCTCTTAGAATTCAGTATCGGTACAGCGCAGGGCAGTTACACTCTCATTTATGGCATGTCTAGACTGTAATTCCAGGAATCATACTAAATGTAGTTTTAAATGTTAATGTGACTGGTCAGGGTAAAAACTAGGCCAGGCCCACTTTGCAGTCAGTAGACAGAGCCCTCTCTCGTTAAGCAGATAACAGCCCTCCCAAGGGGGAGTGAATGTGCTGGAGACAAGGTTCTCTGTAAACTGCTGTGGCCCACACTAATTACTCTTTAGGCTTTAACGTACTTGCCACTGTTAACCTATTCAAGAAAGTGCTTGTGAACTACTTGTACTATAGAAGGATGAGTAAGAATTTTTAAACTCGTGAAAGTCATGAAATTCTAAGAAACTGAGTAGTAAATTTGGCTTTTTGGTAAGCAGAGTAGCTGCTTGCTAACATCTTGCATTTTGCTGCAGGATTGATTCTAAACTTGCTTCAGTCTTGGCTGTATGTCAGCTTTATTCATGCTTGACTTCATGTTTCATTTATTAAAACTTCACTAGCCTGAACAGAAAATGGCTGTCCACCTTATTTTTCACATGAACTGTATTGCAAGATTATGGTTAAAATATCAGATTGTGGAAGTGTTGTTTACTCTTGAAGTTATTGTTTTACGTGTTGTTTTTTATTAAATGTCTCTGAGGCATTCTGGGACAATGTGCAGTTTGTAGTTGTCACTACAGCTGAATGAAACAGAGTATGGCTGGAAAAGGAATGTTACAAGCATAAACCTCTCGAGGAAGCATAGAGCTTGAGAATGCATGAATTTCACTTCATAAACCTAGTTATTGAAATCCATGGCCATAAAATTCAACCAAATGACGAATAGCCAATTGAGCATCACCGCTGACAGATTCTCTTTAATTGATTTACACGATATATTATCTGTAACTGGATATATTCTGCAATCACTAGAGTAGGTAAACAGAAAGCCAAGAAGGTAACACAACAGTAATAAAAGACTTTGAGTTTAAGCCTTCACAGAAGAACTGAGGCGTACATAGTAAAGAATATGTTACTTACGTGCCTGTTATGAGCTTAAAATGTCTCAAACTTTAGCTGACATTAAAGACAAATAACAATTTTGCCTCAAATGCTCCTCCACAGCTTTAGAGTCATGGTCCAGTCTGGTACCTGCACAGCCTCCCCCCTTGGAAACAGGAATGGCCAAACCCGAATGTCAGCACTAGGTTAGAGCTGCGTCTCGTAAAGGGAGATTTAAGTGTTTTCTGCTGACCCTGTGACTGAGGGAGAACTCAGGCCGAGAGCACCGTGAGCTCCATCCTCCCTCATTACCCTGCTCCTCACACACAAGCTGCCTAATGTCAGGACGTGATTTACTGAGGAGCAGAGATACTAAATAAGTAGCCTACTGGCCAGAAACCGGGAATGAAATATTGAACATAATGCTGTGGAGGACATTGTGTCACTGTGTTAAGTGATATTAATAACACAAGAACAGAGCATTGCGTGATCATAAAATATAGATCAGATTAGTGTAACTATGGGGGTAGCTGAAGTTGATGTTGTAGTTATATTAGTATGAATTTTTGAATGTTACGTGATATAAAACACATATGTGGTCTGTCATTAGTCAATGAAAGAGCATAGTGCTTGTACTCCCATATATTTTATATGTCTTTCCCTGACATTTCATCTTGCTTCTTCTTATTTTCGGTCACTTTTACCTGAGAGTGTTAAAACAGGTCTAGCTGATTGTGCGTGCAGAGGCAGGTGATGTTTCAGGTTGTGTAGAGTTTTCACTTTTTATTGTAGCATATAGCTAAATGTCTCTTATAATCATGTTAGTCCTTAGAATTACTGTCATCCCTGGAGTAACAAAAGCATTTTATAATTTTGTGTGATTTATTTTTCATTCATAAGCTCACTGAAACAAGAGAAAATATTCTTATGGAAGTGCTTTCAACTACAGTACTGTGTCAGAGACCACCCTTCATTTATTTAATTTTCAACATAGTTCAACTTAGTTCGACAACTAAGTATAATATCAGTTGATTTAGTATTTAGTGTGTCCACTGTTTGCCTTACTATTACAGGTTCTTTTCTTTTCAGGATACTTTGTTTTTCAAAGAAATTTTGCCACCCCTCTAAAGTTCAATCTCAGAAGTTGGTTGCTTTTTTTGCTTCTCATGATCTAAGTAATTCCAAACACATCCAATGATGTTGATACCAAAACATCTACCGCTGAAAGCTAAAAGCTTAAAGTACTATTTATCTGATGGCGACAGTTTTGATGGTCTACTAGGCCTTTGTGGCTGTTAGGAGTCCCACTTTCTCTCTATATATAAAAAGATTTAAATCCTTTTTTTTTTTTTAATCTTTAATCCTTATTTTCTTTTAGCATTCCTTACATAAGTGGATTATCTTATATCTAATCCTCTTAAACACATTTTCCTGAACAATTAATAACTTATGCTTAATAACTTATGCTTAATAACTTTGACTGGAAATTAAATAAATGACTGATAGCCTCTGACTTTTGCACAGTACAGTTTGTAATCAAACTTTTTAAATGTTAATCTAATTTGCAGCAAAATGAATTTATAGCAAAACAGTAACACCTGCAGATTTCTAAAGGTTAGATCTTGTTTTAATACAACATTATTCAGAAGTGGAATATTATATTTTGAAGTCTGTACAGTATCTACATGCTAGACCCCCATCAGTGGAGGTTTTCTTAAAGTACATTCAAGTTGGAATTAGGGACACTTCACTGACAGAACCGGAGTGGCAGTGTGTGAAAGTAAATGTGCTTAAGACAAGCACATCACATCATGCTGCTGGATCCCATTTGCTTTATTAAGGCTATGTTCAGATTGCAGGCAAATCAGATTCGTTTCTCAAGGGTGCTGTCCAGACTATCAAAAATCTGTCTGGATAATGGATTAGCCAAAAATCTGATTTGAGCTGTCAATCTGAGCGTAGCATAAGAGGGTACTGCTGTTAGCTATGACATGCTATCAAGCAGCCAGAACCAGATCAAGGCAAATAGCTCCAGCACCCTGCTGTAACTAAACTCTACATAGAGAGTATAAGGATTCTTACAGTTTTAAAATTCTTATTGTTAAATATTTATAGGTGATATATTTTGTATGTTTTGTGTCAGATTTGACTGGGTAAAAGTCTTCTTGTCACTGCCAACATTAAGAGATTAAACGCACTAAGTGATCTTCATAGCTAAACATACTCCATTGTTAGTTATGAGTTGTGTTTGTCTGAGGATAATAAAAAACAGTTATATTTTCTGCCAAGTAGACTCGCTAAGTATACAGAATAGACTAACATAATGCACAAGCACAATGTACACGGCTGTGAAAATGAAATCTGCATCCAGTGTTCAAATCATGTAGTGAAGTCTGCAAGATAGTCATGGCCATGAAAAATTAATATCATTATGTGCACATCATTACGAGGAGGATAACAAGCAGTAGCCCAAGAAAAAGAAAAAAGATGCAAAAGAAATCACCATCAAGTTTTCTCCTTAGATTGCTGCCAAGTATGTTGATCATCTATGCTGTTTAATATGCATTGTTGACACATGCATATCTCTGGTTTCAGTTCCTATGTCTCTGATTTGGCTGCAGTCAGGCTTCATTTTTCAAAGCTTCATATCATATCACTGAGTCTTTGTTTGATGGCTTTTAAGAGACACTTTAAACATGTGGTAGCCATCAGTTATGAAAGAAGGTGCGCTACCCTTGAGCAACCATATAGAAAGGAACTTAAATCATGAGAATGTAATGAACAGGAGAGAGTTTGTACAATGCATACGCTGCCATCACAAGTGGATGATTCACTGTGAGATTTGAGAGTGTGATTGTGTAATTGGGTTTAGTAAGCAGAGCTCATTTTTGGCATTTGCACTCTGACAGAGCTCAATCTGTAGCACCCATCCACAGAGTCCAGATTCATGGTGGGCGGCAGAGCAGAGCTGTCAAAAGAGAAGGATTTCATCACACTTCTTTTGGCTGAGCCTCTGAATAATCTCAGTGTCATGGTGTTCTTTCTATGTATACGGCCTGATACACGTCTTATTTCCAAACTGTGTTTCATTGGTTATTTTGGTTGCACCAGGACAACAATTCTTTTGTGTTTCTCTGAAGCCCACTAAAGATTACAGATGGCTAAAGACTGTTCAGTAAGTGTCACGTCTGCTCTGGTTGATCCATGACTTTGTAAAACACTTGATTGTGAAAGCTGTGTGCTGGCTAAAGAATGGATTCTTAATCCTAGGCACTGGACCTTTTAACAAACTGTCCACAAGGCCTGCAGTACTACATTATTCTGATGCTGATGAACTTCTGAACTGGTTGCATGTTAACTGTATTCTATTATGTCTGTGGCGACACATTTAATGATGTTTTCTTTTTAACTAATTAAAATCCACCACCAGAATGAGTGCATGCCCACCATAGTACCATAGTGAAATGTATGAGCTTGTAGAATTAGAGCTTTCTGTGTGCAACCATGTTTTCTATCTCTATAATACAGTGGCATGCACAGACTTTGGTGAGGGCAGGGGCTGACTTGTTTCAAAAAACAGCATGTTGTGAGGGCAGGTCTGGAAGAGGCCATATCAGGAATTTTTAGTATACGAAAATACCGTTATAGACAAAGTTTTTCTAATATTGTGGTATGCGATCTGATTTTAATCATACACGCTTAATGTAAGGTTATATTCAAGTTAATTTTCTTGTTGCAAGAACCAGGAACAGACCTAATCATGATAAATTCCCTATTAAATACAGACAGTCACAATGTAATATTCAAACACTTAATTTGACCAACAATCATATTTAGCTCTTCAGTAAAATGCGATGTTTTTAGCATGATTGTTATATTTATTATTATTCAGAAACAGAAAAAAATGCACTATGCATCTGTTCTGACTGTTTTTTGCAGCCAGCTTGTAAAAGGCAATTCAACTGTAAATATCAAAACTTTCTCAATAATCCTAGATATATGATGAAAGATATATGACTTCATAATTAACCAAAGTCAGATTTGAAAAAATATTCAAATGGAGCTAAAGGCTATAAAAACTCCACTTTTCTGGCAGATCTGCACATTTGGGACTGCACAGTAATAATAACCGTGGCAACTCATGACAGAAGGTTTTTTCTGTTTTTGTTTGTTTGTTTTTTTTGGGGTTTTTTTTTTGTTTATCTTTACAATTTCATTTTTCTTGCAGGGGTTGGGGGTTGGGGGTCGTTCAACCGAGAATGACTACTATGCACACACATAACAGAACAGAATTGAAATCATTAAGGGCTTATTTTTGGATTCAAAGCACCTCATGGTCCTGACTTCCTGACTTGTAACTCACTCACTCAGTCACACATTCAGTCACTCACGTTTCACAGGCTGAAGATTCTCCAAAAGGGGAGCTGTCAGCACTAAAATAGCTTTAGGTGCTTCAGGTGTTTCCATCCATGTATTTTTTATTTTGATATATCAAATAAAAATGACTTGTAAATTGCGATATCAAATAAAATCTCCAAAATTTTCATGGAAGTTTGTACACTCACTTGAGATCAATACATTTTTTGTTGATAAAAAAAGAAATGTGATAAAGTAAGATGGAAAAACATCTGCTGAATGCAAAAAAAAAAAAAA
>JAILXH010140044.1:0-13373 GCA_023558415.1 Piaractus mesopotamicus
AGTTAGGAACGTAAAACAGCGGCGGCAGAGCTCTTTACTGAAAAAGTCACTATAAAACCGCTACAAGGTAAAATATATGCTTATGTCTATTACAAGCTTCAAATAAAACATGGAATGTTATTTATAAGCTTCAAAAGTACACATCTAAAGTCAGCCTGAATGTTTTTACCTTGTCAGTTCATGCTGTTGGTCATATTAAGCTCAGTGTCATATCATCAGTCACCTTTATTACCTTATTACCTCTAAATGCCTTCTGACGTTGGGTTGTGTCACCGTGTTCCAGCAGCAAGAAAAATTATTCTAACCAGTAATATCTTAGCATGTTTTCCCTCCTCCCTTCCACCACCCTGACCAATCATTGAGCGGAAACACCCGTCATCAGTTTCGCTCCCGACTGCATATACATGTGTGTCGGCTACTCCAGTTGGTCAGGCGGCTGCAGACGACCTCCTGTCTGCACAGGCACTGCGCTCTGTCTTTTTAGTCTCCTCACTTGATTTACTCGCTCACTTAAATGTTTGGTTTTTGGACTCATTGTAAAATAATCACTTATAAGTTATTTCAGTTACTTTACGCTGGCGACTCGTGTGCATGAGCCAGACTGTTCAAATTTCTAGCTGTATTTGCGCTGTATTCATCTTGCGTTTGGACACTCATACACCCGTTTATTTTATTGATAACCAGACTGTCTTTTTTTCTCTTTATTTTGCAGCAAAAGCTTAAGAAAAGAAGTGGATGCTAAAAGACTAGTGTGTTAATGTTTTACCAAGTCTACATCTTAAAAAGTAAAAGAAAAACGTCAAATATCAAGATTTCGACGAGATATGAATCTCATTTCAGAAAATGCACATCAAAATGTTGAGATACTACATTTTTTTAACAAAGCAGTCAGCATTTATTTATTTGTTTATTTATTAAATATCTTAGCTTTTCTACAACAGACAGATTCTGCTGAGCGTAACGGTCCCCCTGAATATCCCGTTTGACTCGGAAATTAGCCATGTTGAGGACAAGAAACGCATTCTGTTCACGTTGACTTTAATGTAGTACAAACAGAAAATGTCCATGTGAATTGCTGTTAGCTTAGCGCTAACATACTACTGAAATCCCTTAGAGGTGCTAGCAGAAATTAGCATTATGGTACGTGTGGGATTTTTCTCGTTTTGGGAAGGAGAGCTGAAGGCCTAGCTCTCAGAAATACGGTTCTGGATGTAAGCTTTCACTTGTTAGCTACATTAGCCTCGTAGCTTCAGTGCTAAAACTAAATAAGCAAACTTCAGACACTAAACATGTCCTGACAGATTGACTTTATCTGAGGTAAGAGGGGAATTCTAGTGTGATTATATGACAGATGTGCTGCTGTATGTGTTTATTGTTAATATGTGTGAGTGTACAGTAATGGAGCGAGGGTTGAATAAACGCTGTGGGCAGATTTAGTGATTCTGGGTCTCTTAAGACAGGAATGGGGTCTCGTGGTTGGACTTTTTTAAATGAATTGGGGCTCTGCTCCTGAGTGGCACCTCCATCTGCATTGAAAAAATGTTTTTGCAAGTGAAATAATCTTAAATCTAGTTGATATTTCTAATATTTCTAACTTTTAGGCAGTTATAAGAATACACACACACACACACATATCATCTAAACCGCTTATCCTACTGGGTCGCGGTGGGGTGCTGGAGCCTATCCCAGCTGTCATTGGGCGAAAGGCAAGGTACCACGTCAAGCATTACAAGTTAATTCATTCAAGTTTCTATTAGTGAACTGTCTTTCCTGTTTCAATGTTTCTCCCGGATAGGTGCAATTATACCACAGATTATACTAATTATTTATTTTTATTATTGGTATTTAATAATCACCCATATCTGGTGTTGCCAGTCCATCTCAGGGCAGTTATAAGAATATTATAAGATTATTTAATTACTTCTACTCGTTTAGGTAATATAATTCGCTTTATTGGCAGATAATTTAGCTTGCTTTAAGAAATATGCTATATCTGACAAAGCAGTGAGATAATTAAGTGCAGAGTGCAATAGACATTAAGTAATGAGTGGTCAGATTATGTAGATTATCAGTTAATTCCCTTCTTCACACCGGTTTGCACTGAGGTGATCTGAACATAATCGCTACGGTTACAAATAGCAGTTGTTTTTCTAATGCATATATATTTTGGAACAGGTTATTTAGCATCAACATGTGCAGTATATCTAATTCGTATTTCCATTGGGGTCCTTTGCGGCTGTCTACCTTTGCCTAGCGCACAGTCCGCCCCTGGCTGTGGGACAGATGGCTGTCTTTGCTGTTTGTTAGCCACCTGGAGATTTAAACAGAGCTAAACGCCTGACTGAGCGTGGGTGGGGGCAGTTGAAGAGCTGCCAGATATGATTAGCTTTTCCTGGAGGAGAAGGAGGAGGAGGTGGCTAAGTGACCAGTGCGGTGTCCAGCATAAGGAGCCTGGGGATTGCTCTCACTTTCAGCCTTTAACACGGCCAGCTTTAACTGTCCTCACCTGCGGCCTGTTCCGGAGTGGACACTGACCAGAGGCACTTCCCTCTCTGAGTCTTAGGTGTCTCAGAATATGACATGTAATGCTATTTATCTGGGCAGTGAGCATTTATGTGTCAAACCCTACTATTTAAATAAATACAAATTATGAATCAAATTATGATTGTTCTGTGTTTTAGTTTAAACATTGTCGGATTTCTCATTAAGTCCAGTATTTACAGCTACCGTCCAGTGCCTGGTTTATCTAATTAGTCATTCATTAAATTAAATCAGGTGCTGCTGATGGACTTGGACAAGCCCATGTGATGGCTGGAGCACAGCAAGAAGTCAGGAACCGAACCGGTGCTCTTCTAACCGTATTCTTCTAACAGATATATTCATAACTTTACTTTGCCTTGCAAAAGTATTAAAAGTAACCCAATTCATCTGTATTACATATGACGCTTTCATATTTTGTGATGTATCGTGTTTTATTTTAGAATACTATCCCTCGAAAATAATGAATTTAAAGTGATATTGGTTTTATGTATGAAAATATTCTTTGAAAAAATTACTAAAATTTTACTAAAATTCTATTTCTATAAGTATTCAACCCCTAAGTTATGGAAGCTCCAAGTTTACATGGATAGAAGATATTGGCCTAACAAGGACACAGCTGGCCTTTATTTGTAAATCATTTAAAAATATATATCTTTTCTAGATAAAAGACCCCCCTTAATTCAAGTATCTTTGATCAAACTGTGAATCTGAAGGAAAGCTGTGAAAGTAGGACCAAAGAGCATCCTAAGGCAATCAGAGATAAAGTAGTAGACATGCACAAGATAGGAAGAGCCTACAAAACAATATCCAGGTATTTGGGTATTTCAGTGGGCACTGCTCAATTGTATGGAAATGGAAGCTGCATCATATGACCCAGGCACTGCCTAGACAAGGTTGTGCCTCAGAGTAAGAAGGGGACTGTGAGGGAAGCCAGAGAGAGGCAAGTAATCACTCTGAAAGAGCTACATAGTTCTAATCCGAAATGGCTGAATACTCATGCAAGCAGCATTTTTAAGTTTTTCATTTTTTTAAAGATCTGCTGACAAATAATTAATTTTAAATTTGAAAATTTATTTTAAGAGCATATTGGTTCGCAATAAAAAAAACAACCTGTGTAATCCGGACAAATCTGATAGCTTTTAAGGGGTTGAATATTTCTGTAAGGCACTGTATGTTAGAGGTGGGCCCGAACCAATACAATGTACCAGTATCCGGTCAATATAAGCAGAAAATGGTAAAGAAAAAGTCATGCATCTGTTGCACAAAGTACAGTTAAACATGGGACAATATCACAGTTTCTTGTCCGATACCGATATAGAAATTTTGAGTATCAGCTGAAATCTGACATTTTTTATTTTATTTTGTCTTTAAAAACTAAGGTTAAGAATCAGGTGATTTCCATTTAAGCACATCACTTATCATGAGCATCTAAAAGTAAATCGTAACCAAGCTACCGAAACGAAGTGCAAATTTAATCCATGAAGTGTGTTCTGGGGTTGGGGAGGGCAGTTTCATGAGGCTATAATCTAACTACAGCAATTTAAAGGCAAAAATAGATGAACAAAGTACACTGTACATTTAACACTACCACACTGTGAATTTAATATTGATTTATTTTTTTTGTTTTTTTTTTGTTTTGTTTTGTTTTTGTTTGTTTGTTTGTTTTTTCATTTCTACCTTTGCAGTAGAAATTCTCCAAAATGACATGGAAAAAATGTTGTTACATTAACTTCCATTAGTTAAGAATGTTTTTTTGCTTCTTCTGTAAAGTTACATTTTGGAGATAGAAGGTTATACATACACACACTTAATGTGCATTATTACTACATGCACAACAGCATTAGAATCAACCACACAGGTTAAACACTTTTGTGTAAAGCTGGTATTAAAATAAATAGAGGAAACATGGCAGTAATCTGGAAGAGGGAAATGGTTTGCGATTTAAGCTAATTCACTCGTATAAAATTCCACCAAATCCTTCAGTCACTGCTCTGTCTGATAGTCATACAGCCAAAGCGCTTAATCCAGATTAATACTTGAACATCCTTTAAATAGACTGTAATCCAGAGCAGTTGCAGGTCAGGTGCCGTAACCGGGCGGTGCTGTAGAATCAGCGTGGAGAGCACTGAAGGGATTTAAAAGAGCAGGAGTTGGCCTGACTGTCCAGGTGACCAACATGGCATTTATCAGCTTTACTGCAGCCTCAGGAGCTAAAGAGCAGGTGAAGGCAAAGAGGAAGAGGATGGAATAGAGTGTCTAATGAGTTTCAGTTTAGTGGCACAAACATAATTTTTTTACAACCGCAACTTTACTAAACTGTGGCTTTTATTATCTTTTATTTCACAGCTCACATGCTACGCTAATAATTTTATTATTTCATTATTACTATTTTATTATTTTGTCTTTTATTTTGTTATTTTTGTTGCTATTATTGCTATACTGTCGTGTTTTAACCATTTACTGTGATTATTTTCCACAAGGTTACCCAAGTAATAGGATTGTGTTATTGCCATTTTTTTGCAGTAGTTGTTTTGATGTAGTTGAGTAGTTGATGTAGTATTTTGTATTGTTTGTAGGGATACACTAATATGAAAATGTGTTTACGTACTACAACACTTGCAGTTAAAGGGGGATTCCACATATTTTTCAAAATGTCTGCATAATTCAGTGGTTACGGTGTAAACAGAGTCATTCAGAGTGGTTTGGTGTGAAATGGTTCATTGAAGAGAAACTTACTTATTTCGATTTCTTAACAGTGGTGGTGATAGAAACCAGGGGTCAGGATGTCTACAAATAAACACAAATATAGCCAAATTATTTACTACTAAAGAAATTTGTTTCTATATGTAATATTGATGGTGGTAAAATATGGGTAAATCTGAAAAAACGAAGTTTTTGAGAAATATTCTGTATGTTTTAGGCCAACATCTTTTCTGAACTATCGAGTTTAGAGTCTCAGACATCAGGCAGTGTATTTAAAGCTATTTCATGTAATAACTTTCTGTGCTTTAGAGGTGGAGGTCTGGTTCCTGTCACCACCACTGTGAACAATTCTGACTCAGTAAATTTCTCTAAAATGGAGCATTTCACACCAAACCACTCTAAATGACTTAGTTAACATTGTAATTGTGTAATTATTCTGAATATTTGGAAAATTGGTGAAATTCACCTTTAAAGGTTACAGATTTTATAGTTTTTCTAATAAATTGCTTTGCTCAACCCACTGATAAACAAACTCTAAACATCCTCCTGTGCTGTTACCTTTCTGATTGTACCTTCTATATGTGTTTCAGAACATGTTCATCTTCCAGATAAAAGAGCATCGGTGGCTTCTGATCTGATCCATCCAGAGTTACCATCATTACCCATGTAGCCTCGCCCACACACAGCACAGCCATGATAACCGCACACATGAATGGTTATGTGGAGAATTTTGAAGCATTAGACAGTTCAGAGAAAGCCCACCAGCTCAGAGACATGGCCGTGGAGTGTCCCGGTGAAACGGTTTCGCCTCCTGCACTCCAGACCCGCTGCAGCAGCAAGATGGAGCGGATCCAGAACTACCAGGAGGAGCTGAGGAAGAAGAGGGAGGATGAAGGGCGCTATCGGAACCTCAACACCAAACTGAACACGTCCTTGCACAAACTCAATAAACTGTCTCAAAGCCCTAAGATGGGCATCGAAAACCCCACCTTCGAGAAAGCAGAGACCCCAAAGCAGAGCACACCGGATCAGGACACAGCGGCTAACACTGGTGAGCTTTGGAAGCTGGTCAGTCCAGCAGGTTTAGGTGAAATCGTTTCTTTAAAGATGTGCATATCCCCAACCACCTCCACCACCACCACAACCATCGCAACTGCTAATGTAGTCAGTCGCCTAAGACATGCTTGGTGTCTGAGGTTTGCTTCTGTAGTTTTACACATGATCTGTGAGGCTTATGTACAATATTAAAAAGATGGTTTTTCAAGGGTTTTTAGTAAAAAAAAAAAAAGATTCTATTTAGAACTAACACAGTCAACGTACCCTTTGCATGATTAAAGGGTTTTTATAAGGTGAAATGGTTTTTCAGACTGATGGAGAATGTGTTGTATATGGTTCTATTGACGCTGTTGAAAAAAGTTCTATATACAACAATCTACAGCACATTCTGCATCAGTCTGAAGAACCACAATGCAAAGACTCCTTTAATCATGCAAAGGATACTTTGAGTGTTCATGGTTCTATAAATAAACATTTTCTTTACTGAAGAACCCTTGAAGAACCATCTTTTTAAGTGTGTAGCTAATGGATTAGTACTAAGGCTAGGGATTTGGTTTTTGGTCATCTGTCTCAATTCCGTTCCTGGACACAAAATGTGAGCATTTCTTATGAAGTTTAATGTGTCTTTTTATGTAATCAAACTATTCTTATACCAATAATTCACATAGTCACACTATGTAGGGATAGTGAACGATAGGTACTGACCCCCAGAAATCAGATAATTGATCATCCAGATACATTCTGAGGTGTCAAGTCTGTTTAACATCAGTTATCATGGTGCTAACTACATGCTTAAATCATCAAACACTTGACTCTCAGTAATCTCTTATAGACCTGATTATGTGGTTTCTGACACTGTATGGCACACTGTTATCTATAAACATGGACCAAACTTTGTTACATAGCTAAGAATATTTAATTTTGCCTGCACATTTGTCCTTTTCTATAGACACACTGCCGTTCAAATGTTTGGAATCAATTTTCAAAACTTTGGAATCAACAGAATTAATTAGGTTGTATGTAATGACTGTAATATGTGAGTCCTGTACAACTTAATAGGTTCAGATGATTAGTAGGACTCTAGCTGTAAACTACTGATAAGTAATAATAAAATGAATATCCAGAATGTTTCATGTTTTAAAAGTGGAGATCAAACCTCAAAACAATACTGTAGAAGGATGATTACCGCATATTATTTATCATATGATTCAATCCTTGTTAACTGAATTCTTGATGTACTAAGTAAAACATTTAAAATAACACTTTGGTGAATAATTTGTAATATTTAAATACACATAGTATTCATTCTTATTGTATAGAAAATAACAAAAATTGTTAATATAGTAAGCTGTTCCAAACTTTTATTGTAGTGTATATTGTATGTATAGTGTATGCATATTAAAAACTGCTTTAAATAATACCAACTATAGATACATTACGTAGTTAATTCACAGTGTCTTTCAGTGTGAAGTCCCTTTAGAAACACCAGATTAATGTTTGTGGATGATGGTTAGGAACTGTATGCTAATCAGAAGCAGATTTCTATGAGAAAAAAGTATGAAAATTAATTTAATAAGGAGCTTAGGAGTGCTCTGAAATGGTTTGGGGAGCAGGTGGTTCCTTCTCTTTCTCACAGTATATTAGGCAGTCTGAAGACAGTGCCTTTATAGCACCATTAGAGAGGGTTTTACTGCTTTAAATGGGTTTTAACAATGACCCCAGTCTGATTTGTAGGGTGAGCTGGTCAAATGATGGAAAGTTAAAGACCACACACAGGATCTGAGCTGAAAGAGGGTCAGAAAATCAGTGTAATTATTGTCTATATGTCCTCATCCCTGTTATCTTTCATTTCTTCCATCCACCTTCTCTCTCTCTTTCCCTTCTCCAGAATAGGGTCAGTCTGTCCATCCTGGTGTAGATATGGCTATTCTTTGTTGTGTCATCCATTCAATTAGACATAATTCATCTTGGCTGCCTCCCTTGTCGTGCATGACTTGATAAACATTTGTATTTAGGGATATATAACGTCTTTGCAAACCTAGATGGTCTGCACTGGAGACTGGAGTCTCTCAAACCGTGTGAAGTTGTTGTCCAGTAGGTGTAATCTTTAGTAGACTTGCTTATGTGGTTTCTGGCACTGTATGGCGTACTGTTATCTATAAACATACACAAAATTCAGGCTTCAGCATGGCTGCTACTCCTTTTTTGAGCTACACTGTATATACACTGTACACTCCTCCTTATCATTGAGTTCAAGTGTTTCAGCCACACACGTTGGTAGCAGGTGTGTAAAATCAAGCACATAGCCATGTAATCTCCATAGACAAACACTGGCAGTAAAATAAATTTAAACATAGCATTGTCGTAGGGTGCCGCCTTTGCCACAAGTCAGTTTGTGAAATTTTTGATCTGCCCCTGTCAACTATAAGTGCTGTTATTGTTAAATGGAAGCATGAAGCGGTAGGCATGGCCAAGAAGCTGCACACAAGCCTAAGATTGCTATGCATAATGGCAAGCATCGGGGGGGAGTGGTGTAAAGCACACCGCCACTGGACTCTGGAGCAGTGGAAACGTGTTCTCTGCAATGATAAATCGCTTTTTTGTCTGGCAGTTTGATAGATGAAGCTGGGTTTGGCGGATGTCAGGAGAACACTACCTACCGGAATGCACAGTGTCAACAGTAAAGTTTGGTAGAGGGGAGTAATGGTTCCGGTGAAGGTTAATGTTAATGCATGCAAAGACATTTTAGACAATTATTTGCTTCCAAGACTCTTTTCTGTTCCAGCATGACTGAGCCACTGTGCACAAAGCGAGCTCCATTAGAACATGGTTTGATGAGTTTGGTGTGGAGGAACTCCAGACTTCAACCCCACTGAACACCTTTGGGATGTACTGGAATATCGATTGTGAGCCAGGCCCTCTCGTCCAACAGCAGGGTCTGACCTCACATGTGCTCTTTTGACTGTATTGGCCCAAATTCCCACAGATACACTCCAAAATCTTGTGGAAAAGCTTCTCAGACGAGTGGAGGCAGTTGTAAACGCAAAAGGTGGCAACTCCATATTAATGGCCATGGTTTTGCAATAAAATGTCAGCATGCTCATATAGGTGTGATGGTCATAATGTTGGCCATACAGTGTGCATGATATACTTTTGTCTATTTTTATAGATGCTCTGGACATATGTCTTGGCTGATTGGCTAGATTTTGATTAGGGGTTTAAAGGTGTTTTAAAGATGTAACATTCAAGAAGTTTGCAACATTAAGTTAAAAAGGTCTGTTGTTTTCTCCCTCTCTCTCTCTCTCTCTCTCTCTCTCTCTCTCTCTCTCTCTCTCTCTCTCTCTCTCAGAGTTGGACGACCTGCTTCAGTCTCTGCAGCGTGTGCGGTACAGTCTGAGTGATGCTGAGAGTCAGGCGGATGTGCAAGTGGTAATGGAGCTTCTGCAGCAGAGTGAATTCCAGCAGGCGTTCAGCATGCACAGCACTGTGGCACTCGGTGTCAAAGCCATCAATCCACCATATCCCATCACTGCCCGCGCTCAGCACCTCTGCTATGAGGTACAGCTTCTATACTATAATTCTATACTTATTACTAGAAACTGAAAAATACATGTCTGTAATTTTAAGTTCATTTTTTTTTAATATAACATTCCTGCTTGTTGTTTTTGAACTCTGCAAGAACTGTAGTTATATTCATATTTCATTGTTACGTTTTGGTTCGAAACCAGAAGTTTAACACCTTAAAATGCTCAACAAAAAATTATACAATCAGAATTATTTTCTCTACGATATATAGGTAGATACACCGCGACCCAGAAGAATAAGCGGTTTAGATGATGTGTGTGTGTGTGGGTGTGTGTGTGTGTATATAGGTAGATACAGCCAAGTAAGCTGTCTCATTGGTTAGGACTTCAGGAGCTGAACTGAAGGCCTTACACATTAGATTAACTACCAGCATAATAAGGGAGTAACAGAGAAATCAACTAATCCCATTTTGATTTGCAATAAGTGAGATAAATTGTAAAGAAAACTTCTAGGCTTTCTGGAAGTTCTGGAAAGGTCACTGACTGTGAATACGCGCTGTAGATTTCAGTCAGTTGTTAGAAATGGAAAACCGCTGCGGCAGCTCTATGCTGGTCACTGTAAAACTACTACAAGGTCAAATACATGTTAATGTTTGTCACAGGCTTTAAATAAAACATAGAATGTCTTTTACAGCTTCAAATGTCTGTGTTTAATCCAGAACGGCCAAAAAATGTGCATGTGCACCACCATTAGCTTAGCACTAACATCCTATTAGAGACCTCCTGGTGCACTAGCAGAAATTAGTAGCATCCCAGAGGGTTTTTTCTTACTTTTGACAGAATTTGTTTTTTTTACAGATGACTTTTGGGGGCCGAATTTTGAAGCCCTTGCTCTAACACTGACATTGCTCTAACAGTTTTTAGATATTCTAAAAATCTATCAACGCAATTAATACACAGTCAGTGTAATCACTTCTTACAGTCAATATACTTCATGAACTACAATATATATTCTGGTAGTTTGCACAGCCCTTCCAGCGTCATCTCTATCAAGCCTTTGTCAAGCCTATCATGTTAGCCAGGTCCCTTTTTCAAAATGGAAAATAATGGCTGACAAAGCTGTTTATAAGCTATAGTAGTAACTTTTAAATGTAAAAAAAGTAATTAAAATGCTTAACATTCCAAATAATAACATTTGATTTGCTGGGCTTTAAGTTATGAACTACTCCATCTGTTACACATGACTGCTGATACAACTTAATCACTTTTCTTTACCACACCAAAGCTCACAGCCAGACAAAGCAATTATTGTGTTCAAATTATTGTGTTCAAAGTTCTCAAAAAAAAAAAACTGCACTGCAAAGTTTGCATGACATTAGCTCACTGATGCTAACCGTGCTGAGGGCAAGGGCGTTCTGTTTGAATAATCTGCTCCTCCCCTTTCTGCCGTAAGTGAGCACTTGTGTAATGCGCATCTGAGTGATGAGTCGAAGTTGGTGAGGGCAAGTTAAAAAGAGCATTGAAACAAGGCCTTTGGTCAGACTTGCTGTTGCCAGCTAAGTAATTTAAGTCTGTGAAGTAAGTCTTTACATTTTGACTTGCAGACTTGCCATTTCCAGTATAGACTTACTGAAGGCTACATTTGAACTCTTGCTTGCTTGTAGGACACGGTGTTATAGTCTGCAACTGTCTGCAGGTACTCTCAGGTGGATGTGGTTACTGAATATTATCCTAGTTCTAGTTTGCCCCAGCTTGTCCAGGTCAGAACTGCTGAAGTGACCACTGTGAGCTGGTCAGTGATTTGGTGGCTGACTGATTTAGCAGCCCGAAGGCACGTGTGAATCTGTTTAACTGGGGCTGTGCTCAGCCGTTAGAACTACCAACTCTTTATAATCCTCACAGCCTCACTTTATAAAACCTCACAAGTCTTGGCCTGTTTTGCTTAAAGTTTCTCTTTATAGCCTTTCTTACTGTTTTTGTTGTTGTTGTTGTTTTTGAGTGCTAAGGTAGACGGTGATAGATGAGGTTTCTTTCAGCAGACAGAAGGGCATTTGATTCTTAGGCGTTCTCGATCTGATGAGCAAGATTTGGAGAAGACCTCGACGTCAGTGCACCATCTGGTGTTGATTAGGAAGCCAACACTTCTGTGATCTTACAGTAAGGCGGGAGGGGGTATTATATGATGTGGTTGGTTCATATTATTTTGCCCCGCCTGCTGGTGCACAGTGACATAATCAAAAATCATAAGACGTTTTAGAGGCGTGGCAGAAGTCACATTTTGACAGAAGTGGACAGGGAACAGGAATTTTGTTTTTTAAATGATAAGCTATGATGAATCATACTTAATCATACTTAATCATACTTTCTCTGTGACAAATAAATTTTTTAAAATGAAATACATATTTTTAAAGGGTAGTATTACATTTATGATATAAACAGTAAACATAAATCCGTAATGGAAAAGTATTTTTTAATCTTAGGTCGACTGTGTAAATGTACATACTGACTTTTTGGAGCTGTGCCTAATATTTTTAAGCATCTTTTTGAGCTCTGCAACCTTTGTGACATGATTTCCCGCTCCAAATGGAGAATGACCCAGGTAAAAACAAAAATAGGGTGATTACTAGCAGGACTATATTGAAACTACTTTATATAGTTACATATAGTTATTTTCTCACCTGTCTTCGTGTCTCAGAGCTAAATTTGTGTGCTGAATGCAGACTGAGGGTTTATCGCTCACACTAGCTGCACTGGCTCCTGATGCTATAGTTAGCTATTTTGCTATGTCAGCAAAACACTTAATAATTTCCTGCTGACCTGAGTGAGGTCTGTTACAGTTCAGAAAACTTTAGGAACATTGTGGAGTCTCCAGGCCTGTAAGAGAACCAGTGATTCATGGTTTTTAAGTGAAAACAGACAACTTGTCATTGTTGCCCCTTTCTGGCTCTCATTTCTCCTGTTGTTATATCACCTGAAATAGACCCTGACCTTGAGTGACATCTTTTACGAAGTACATACCCTTCTACTTCAGATGAAAATCTGTAAGACCTTTTTAAGAGTAGTTAAATTGCTTTCAAACACAGGCTCAAGTGTTCAGCCACAGACCTGTCGTAGCATTAGCACCAGAAGGCAATTCTAAAGATGACAAAGACATAGGAGAGATAGCAGGAAATACAAAGAGGCTGTTTTGACTCAATAATATTCTTAAAATAACAAAGTGGTGTAATTAGGATGAGGAAAGTAACATTAGAGGCCCAACAATTGCTTCCCTGTGCTGGGCTTGCACTCGGCTCTCCCACATATAGAACAAGTAACTTAACCAGCTACCGTCACAACAAACCTGCATCATCATAGGGAGCTTTTAAGCAATGAAATGTGTAATTATTAGTTTTTGTGGGCTTACATTGAAATAAAAAGATGTATCAGAAAAGACTGGCTGTTTTTAGACTCAATGGAATTGACTCACATTTCTCAGCTACAAATTTTCCACAAGGTGTTTCCGTGCTTAACAGTGAGGTAATTACCTGAAGCGTGCTGATCAGCCGGCTG
>JAILXH010140155.1:31593-45915 GCA_023558415.1 Piaractus mesopotamicus
GGTTTTGGTTTGCATTAAACTACAGGTTTATTACTCAGTTATTAATCTTAAGACTGAATAGTATTATTCAGTAACTAAAATAAATTAATTGCCCGCTGTTATGAAACTAACATGTAGTTATGTAAGAGTGAGAAATTGTAATCCGGCCCACAAACTGGGCCTTGCAGGTTATGGTAATAATGATATGATGTAGAACAAGTGATCTGCAAACACTGTCACAAAGTGGTATTAAATTTAATATAAAGCTTTCATTTTCTCCTCTATGATCACTGTGTGAAATTGTTGCAGTACACAGTGGGGTCCACAGATCTTCTGTTTGGCATTCTTTTCTGTTATTAATAGCAATATATGGACATACCAAATACTAAGAAATGCTGAAATTCATGTATACATTTCAAAGACTGTACGTCACACTCACATGGTGATATGATAATATAACTTGTGAATGAAAACTTTGAATTAAATTAAACGACATAATGCAAAATGTCAGCATTTTCACTAGTGGTCTTAGACTTGTGGACCCCAATGTACAGTCGTATGCAAAAGTTTGAACACCCCCAGTCAAGTTGCATGTTTTATTCTTTTTCCTAAGTGAAACTCTGTTAATGCATCTTTCCCCCTAATATGTTAAGTTCAGCAAATAAACAATTATTGTACATTAAAATGTGTAGAAGTGTGTCTCTGTAGAGGATGTGTTAACTTATTTTCACTTTTGACCAGCAGTGCCCAAACTTTCTACCTTTCTGTATCTAAAAACTGTATCAATATGCCCAACAGTCTCGTCCCAGGATCTCTTATTTACTGGCTTTTGTGAAATAAAATGTGGTTGTGTGTTGTCGCAGTAAAGTGGGCTGGGAGAGGGCGGAGCTTATGCTATTCTCACTGACTCATTTGGCATTTTAATGCTTAAAAAAAATTGCATATAAATTCTCGGGATTCCCATTTTTGGCGCTTGGTTTGTTACTGAAGTTGAAATCTTGACCTCGGGAATCGTATCAAACCTGAAAGCATGTATGTTACACCTCTGTATGTTATCACATTATTATTACAACGTAAAGATATTTTTCTCATTTTTTTACATATCCTCAGGAAGGAGGAGGGGGTGAGGGGGTCCGCAGTGGTGCTGTGATTGAGCCAGGCCTCAGTCACGGCCGGCAGAGGGAATTGTTTGAGCGTGTGTGTTCTGTGTCTGCGTGACCGCTGCAACAAAAGCTGAGCGCGTGAAAGAAAGCTGAGAAAAAGCTCTGTTACAGCCGAGAGAAGCCGGTGTGAATGCGGGGCTGAATGTGTGGGGCTTAAGCTCAGAGCTGGTTATTATCTCTACCTCTTTTGCTCTTCTTCACTCTGTCTCTCTGCCATAGACGCATAAACACTCGTGTTGCTGGGCTTTCCACTGAACTCGATTACTGCAGCTAAATATTAGCAAACTGTCTCTGTTAGAAATTGTCTAAAAAGAGCCCAAAACCTAATGAGAAACTGAATTTCCCTCACATTTATAAAATGAAAGCATTTGGTATAGTATGTAAACAGTGTTAATGTTTTAAAGCGCAATCCATACAGTCCGTATATGAAAACTAAGTTTCAAAAATAGCCCATAATGAATCTGTTGTTTTTGTGATGTCACCAAAACCAACACATTTACAGATATCCCCTGCTCAGCCAACAGCAGTTTGGCTCCGCCCATTCACATTGAAGTTATAAAGAGTGTTTCAGACTGGACTGCATTTGGAATTAGTCATGACAGCACGGGGCAGCCAGGTCATTTACATATAAATGGCGTAAGTGGACCTTGGGGGCGGAGTAAAATACAAGAAAAAGGCCCATTAACATGGTAATGTCGCAAGAATTTAGGTCATTGACCATTTTTGTTGCTCATCTAACTATTCATTAAAAAAAAGTGTAGCCTAAATATTTAATGTTTTATCTTTCATTACATGAGTGCTCACCAATCGTCCCCCTCCTGCAATGAGCAGATGTGGCACATTGTGGTTTAAACTAGACTCTGTCGGAAGGTAGATCTACCAGGGTTGGTGATCTCTGCCTTACATTATGCAACATTGGAACCTGCTTGTTGTGCTTGCTTTGTTTTCAGTTCATAATCATTAATAGTATTATTGTTATTAATAATATTTGTCATTTTTTTTGTTGTCGAGTATCATATACACTTCTAACCGCACATTTTATGTGCTTTACTGTAGTCTTTGTAAACACCAATAAAGTGCAAAAATACACGGCAAAGCTCATTTGGGGACGCAACCATTGTCTTATATAGTGTGTCCTGTTTTTTTTTTTATTATTAATCATATTTGTATATGTTTTTTTATTGTAATTCCATTGTTTTGATGGTTTTATAGCTGATGCAGCTTTACACATTATAACTGTGTTCGCTCTTATGATTTCAGAGCTCCTCGAACGGTGTGACTGTAGGGACTCCAAACACAGCCACCATCACTATCCTGTCCAACGACAATGCTTTTGGAATCATCTCCTTCAACTCAGTAAGATACTAATCAGGATTATATACACTGTTTACTTTCGTTTGTATTTATACTGCCTGATAAGAGTCAGGGGGCACAGTTTTTCATCAGTTTACAAAAAGTTAACATCAGAACTACAGAAGTGAAGGAACAACTGACACAAGTGCGACTTAGAGAATTAAACCATACCCCACACATTTTAGACACTTGCTGTGACGTCGGCACTCAAACTTTTCAGCTGTTTAAGTGACTGAAAATTAAGTGTGAATCAAACTTTACTTTCAGGAGAAGGCATGGCGTCCCCAAACTTTTGCCAGGCGGTGAATGTACACTGTATAGACCTGCAGACTAACAGAACTCTATAGCTGTAGAAGACATTTGTTCAGGGGTACAGCTGAGAGAGTTGCTACGGCGACTGCTGTCCAGAGTTATTTCTGCATGTTTATTGAAGGGCAATTAAACATAAGGGGGGGAGGGAGAGGGAGGAAATGAGACTTGGGGGAGGTAAGGGTTTAGAATGCCTCTGCTGAGGAGTCGCTCAGGTGGGAGTCTACGGAGGCTGTTGGGTTGCTAGGGTGAGTAAAAATACACACATGAGCCCTTCGCTGAATAGATTAACTTGTCAATGGAAGTTTGGATGTCGTCATGGGAACGAGCTGCCCCACCTAAGGCTAAGGAGCCCCCCCCCCCCATTTTTTAATCAAGATCCTTCAATCAATCGGTCAGTTTACTGACAAGGAGTCTGAAATAAACAAAATGGGTTTGCATTTTTGGTTCCCATTGGAATGCAGTGTAATGAAAATGTTATGAAAATTGTTTTGAATAGCAAGAGCTACATTTGTAATGTTTTATTTTGGTGATAACCTTTAGCTTAGTTATAAATGCTCAGATTGTTAATAAACTATCTAGTATTCATTTGATTATCAATTCACTACTTTAGGCTTAGGTTTAGGGACAGTGTGAGAGGTCAGTTTAATGGTGATTTGTTCAAATTGTCTTATCTGTCTATCAATCCATCCATCCATCCACTCACTCACTAGGGCCCAATCCATATGAAAATGATGTGACCGATAGCAATCTGAAGGGCCTGAAGTCTTTAATAATGACAATATCAACAAATATAATTTTATGTTTTATAGTTTAATTTTACACTACTCTAACTTGAGTTCAACAGTGCTTTATTGGCTGATATGATTTTCAGTTATTAATGGTAGCACGTCTTAAACTCACAGTTAATAATATTAATATTATAACACTGGGGGTGGAGATACTCAGGATGTTTACTGTTAATTTTTTTTATTTTCTTGTTTTCTTATCATAGAAAATGTTTATTTTATGCTAAAGTTTTAGATATATTTCAGATTTTTGGTATTCTAATCATGATGGTGTTTGGGCAAATTCATCAGTTCAGCCTGTGTCTGTGTCGTATAGTTAAACAAATGGTCACTCTTAATAATCTATCCAGTTGCAGAGCTGTGAAAGATTTTGCCTTATCATCAAGAGATTTAGATCTCAGCGATGCCACCAGAACATTCTCAAAGTATTGCACGTTATCAGTGATATTTTTGACGATACCAATAAAACATCGGTTTGTCGATATTGGCTGATATTATCAGCCAACCAATATATCAGTCGATACAGTGAACCATCAAAATGACTTGTTATCATTACTTGTATTAGAATGGTAATTAATGCACTGTGTCTTGCTCCAGACCAGCCTGATCACTGTGGAGGAACCAAAGGGCAGAAACCAGTATGTGCCTCTAACTCTCATCAGAGAGAAAGGAACGTATGGAACAGTCACTGTGAATTTTGAGGTGAGTGTCAGGAATTTTATCTTATGCTTTGTTTTTCACAATTTCTGAAGGTTTGCAAGTTTGAATTGAGGTTTTGTATAATTTATTGTTGTTCTTGTATTCTTGATTTTTATTAACTATTAATTAACACAAAGATACATATGCCCAGTGTTGGTCGTTTAACTCATCTAACACAACAGTAGTTTCTGAGGCCTGATGTTCTCTTAATGCAGTCAGACTGCTTTTAATGTCATAATGTGATTGTTTTAAACTGACAGATCTCTGGAGGCCCGAACCCAGCCAGTGAAGATTTGAGTCCAGACAGAGGAAACCTCACTATTCCTCCTGGCCGAGCAGTTGTGGTCTTCAGTATACTCATACAAGATGATAAGGTACTTATCATTACCTTGGTGTCAATTTATAAAGTATGTCAGAGTGAGAACATCAAATCTAAGGTCATCTAAGGCCAGTCCCCTTATCTTATATGATTTTATATAAGAACTTCTTACATTGTAGTAACACTAGAAGTGTACAGTTTCATCTGGAAAGAGATCTTTGTGTTTTTTGGAAACAAACAAAAAACGATCTTCCATTTTGACACAGTTAGCAATTTAGCAGGGACTAGCTAATTTGCTAGCCATAACATGAAGGGTCTGTACTCTGAGATGTTTGCAAGTATCAGTGCACAAGATTTAGAGCAGCACACATTTCCCTTAGTGGGGAACCCTCATGGCATCTGTGACACCTATCAAAAAAGTGGATGTCTGTAATTTTTAGTCCATTCTTATTTAATATAATCTTCCTGCTTGATGTATTTAAACTCTGCAAATATTGCAGTACTTCTCTTATTACATTGTTCAATTTTGATTGGAAAGTAAAGGGCAAATTCTTGAAACGTCCAATGGAAAACTGTCCAATCAGGATTTTCTGTACACCCACAGTCAGCTCTCCCATTGGTTAGGACTTCAGGAGGTGAACTTAAGGTTTAACGTAAAATTCAACTTTAACATATTTAGTAAGTAACAGAGGAGTCACATTTTAGTTTCCAGTGGGTGGGACCAATTTTGTCAGGGGAAAAAAAAAAAAGCTACTTCAGGCATTCTGGAAGTCCTAGATTCATCACTGACTGACTACAAGCTGCAGCCTGTGCATTTCAGTCAGATGTTAGAAATGGAAAAGAGTGGCAGCTCTATAGCAGGGCTCTTTACTGAAAGAGGCACTTTAAATCTGCTACATAATAAAATATATGTTAACATGTCTGTTAAAAGCTTCAAATAAGACAGTTCATGTATTTTTTGAGCTTCAATCTTTTCCTTGTTTAATCTAGAACAACCAAAAAATGTTTATGTAAATCACCATTAGCTTATCGCTAACATGCTTCTAGAATCCCGTAGGTGCGCCAGCAGAAATTGTGACCAAGTTTTGACAATAATGTCCAGAACTGAAGGTTTAGCTCTAGTACTCACGGTTCACCACTGCATTTACCAGTGCTGTATAAACATTACTAATAACGGTGATGCACTCTTGCTGATCTCTTTCCAGGTTCCAGAAGATGATGAGATCTTCACTGTGCAGTTAACAGGAGTGGCAGGAGGTGCCTTACTGAACCCCAACAACACCAGCGTGCAGATTAAAATCTCTCGTAATGATGCCCCTGTGCGCTTCTCTCAGCCCTCCCTGGCCGTGCCTGAAAATGCTGGCATCATAAATCTCACCGTTACCCGTGGCAGAACCGACGATGGCTTTCTCATTGGCTCTGACGACAGAGAAGTGTCTGTCGCTTACACCATAGTCACAGGGAATGGAGCAGCCAGTGCCACCCTGTTGGAGGACTTTGTGGACCTCCAGGCTAAGAGGATGGTGGTATTTCCTCCGGGGGTTCATGAAACAGTGCTGCACATCAACATTGTTGATGATAGAGTTCCAGAAATTGCAGAGTCTTTTCAGTTGGTTCTTCTGGAGGAGACTCTGTTGGGTGACGCAGTTCTGGTGTCTCCCAGCTTTGTGCAGGTGACCATCGAGCCTAATGACAAGCCGTATGGAGTGCTGTCCATCAGCAGTCCACCTGCAACACAGCCAGTTATTATTAATGAAGACACAACTGCGAGGTGAGTGGATTTTGGATTGTCACAGGGGTCGTATGCTATTCTGTATCTGTGCTATTTCCCTAGTGCTGCCTTTATAATAATGTTTTTGTCCAGTTTGACCATGTAGTTGATGTGGTTTGAGGCAGGGTGATTCAAAAAGATTCATCCAATTTCAAAATGATTTGTTTCATTTGTAAATCATTACAGAACAATGCAGTAAATTGTAAATGGTTTAAGTGAGCATGAAGTTTATTATGTAATTTTACAAGTGTTAAATATGGCCTCCTCCAGCTGTACAGACAACATCAACGTCATAGTCAAATTCATCTAATACTCGTTTGAGCATGTCGGGTGTCACTGTACTCACGGCTCTTTCAATGCGATTTTGGAGATCATCCAGTGTTGTGGAACCAACAACGAATGCTCTAAGCTGTTGGAGGTTCACTGCCGACGAAAATCATGTTGCACAGTTATGACGGATTCACTCTTGTTAAAGTGGAAAACGCAAAGCACTTTCTGCTCAGGGGTCACCAGATTTCTGACACTTTTCTATTAAAAAGGGAAAAGTAAAGACAAAATTCAGGTGCTGCAACTGTTTTTGTAATAATGTTTTTGTCCAGTTTGCCCATGTAGTTGATGTGGTTTGAGGCAGGTGTTAGCTGTGGGCATGCACTTTGCACAATGCTACTAGACGGTTTTCACTTCCATTGCTTGTAAGCTACATTAGCCTCATAGCTTCAGTGCAAAACTGAAGATGCAAACTGTCGATTGACTAAATTGTGTAAATTTAGATTTTTCCCACTTTAACATATCATAACATGCAGGTAAAATGAAGGTATAATTCATTAGTAGCGTATTGTTTTCCTCCCAAGGTTTGAAGGCATCACCATTGTGAGGAACGGAGGAACTCATGGTTTGGTCTCGGTGAACTGGACTATAACACGGAACTCCACAGATCGGACCCCTGTAACTAGTGACCTGTTTCCTGCCTCTGGAACTCTGAGGTTCACTGAAGGGCAGATGATCGCGATGCTGCCATTAAACATCACTCAAGATAACCTTCCTGAAGCAGCAGAGGCCTTCCTACTCAGACTGATCCCTGGCTCTGTGCTGGGAGGGGCAGAAGTGGATGAACCCATGGAGGTTAGTGACACTATTCTTCTGGTTGTTGTTAAGGCTCGAAAGTCCAGGCTTTGATTATCTCAAAGATTGATTATGTCTTGATTATCTCTTCGATTATCTCAGCTCTGATTTCTTTGCAGTGTTGGTGATAAGAACCAGGAGTCGCAATATCTACAATGCAAATATACCCATTTTATTTTCTGTCCAAAACAACTAGTGAACCTACATCTGTTTTACACTGTTTTACAAATATGTGGGTATGTGGTAAACCCAAGGTGAATTTTCCTTGGGGACTATTTTGCCTTACAATACTTTAAATGCACCTCTTTATCATGAATTGTTTTTAAAAAATACATTTTAGACCAAAACCTTCTGAAAACTACTGTACTTTAAGCATTTGGCTGCTATCACCACCACTGAGAACAATTCTAACTGCATAGTATAAGATGTAAATAGACCGTGATGGATGAACCAGTAAAAGTGCAGTGCTCCTGCATTTTGGTTTTTGGCTGGACCGAATGTGGTGCTCAGATTTGACCCAGGCCTTTACCAGCAATGAGTCATTAATCTGGTGCGATCATAATTGTCTTATTTTGAACACTAAAAAAGCAGATTACATTATAGTTACAGTGCTTTGGTGCTTTCTGTTCAGTTTAGAGCATGATTGTTAAGATTTTTGTGAATGTGCTTAAATACTGTGGGTCATAAGAACAGACAGTCTAATAAGCGCATACTTAAAGAATGTTAAGATTGCCCAGAAGCATTTATTTGGATTCAGTATGTGTTTTATAATGCATATCAGTAATTGCTATAAAGAATGATTATAATGCACCTTATTTCAGGTGTAACAGCTTCAAGCACACCTTCATTCCTGTGTCCATTAGATTGCATAATCAGCAGGGGACATAGACAAAGAAGTGTTACTGTGATTAGGCTGTGTGGGAAAAAGCAGAGTTGTACAGAGTTGTTTGTGCTTGTGGTGTATTGTATGATCATTGCTGTGTATGTTATTGATTCCGGAGGTCTGTTTGGATTTGTATGTGAAAAAATGCCTTAGAATGTACAAAATCATAATAATTTTAATCATATTGTACAGTATGCTGTGCGAAAGTCAGAAACCACTCTTCTTTTATTTAATTTCCAGTCAAAATGACGATTAAATGCTAAAGTCATCCGTTTCAGGAGATATTTACGTAGGGATAAGATATAAGACAACCGATTATGTAAGTGGAAAAAAAACTGAAGGTCAAAAAATATATATATATTAAAAGATTTAGAGAAAATGCTCAGCCATGCAAGACCTGATAGACCACCAAAACTGTTAACATCAGACAAACAGCTCCACTCTTGTTTCAGATCAGAAAAAATCCACAGATGTTTCTGTCCATCTTTCCACTGTAATAAGACAACTCAACACTATGAGTCTGAAAGAATGTGTAGCTGACAAGAGGCTTTGCTGAGAAAAGAAAATAGACCAAAAGAAGAACATTTGCAAATCAAACAAAGAAGTTCCTGATATTCTCAAAACAATAGACTGTCCACAACCTCAGCATCACTGAATGTGTTTGGGATTATTTGGATTGTGAGAAGCAGAAAATACAACTTCTGAGAATCCAAACTTTGGAGGTGTGGAAAAATATCCCTGCAGATTCCTTTAAAAATCTGAAAGCAAGCCTCCTGAAAAGAAGCCGTAAAAGAGACAAAGATTGAACTCACTAAATACCGAACAATTTGATATTAATTTTAGTTGTTGTTTACTTGTGTTCAATGTCTGTTTTGACTGGAAATGAAATAAATGAAGGGTCTTTTACTTTTCACAGCACTATGTACCATGCATCTAATTAAATGAATAGAGTTATATAAACAAGGAAAAACTCCTTAAATTCACTTTTGCCCTGACACACCAAGGTGACTGTTGGCCATTGGATGCTTTCAGGCCTCAGTCAGTCTCTGTCAGTGCTATTTTTTCTGATTCCGATTGAACACAAACACATTTAAATGCTGTGACACTAATTTTGGCTATGCATTTTATTTATGTTGTGTAAGCTAACAGTGGCGCTTTTTCATTATACACTAGGTTTAACTTGGCATTTCCACATGGCCATTTCAAGCTTGTAAGACATTAAAATAACATAGAATTTACTTTGAATGTTGCAGTTTTACAGTACAGGCCACCACACATTGGACGAGCTGCGTCAATTAGCATCCAAAAATGAAAAGCCGTTATTTTTACTGAAGATGCTTATGCCATAACTGACATCATTCATTGACACTGGTCAACACTTGCAAACTCTGAGCACTGTTCAGGTTCTCAGTATGTCACAGTGTGCTGCATAACATCTACAAATACTACATTAATTTAAAGCGGGATCTCGGCTATCGACCTTTAAATATCGGGATCTCAGAAAGCCACAGTAGATCCCATGTGGCGTGAAATTTACACAGAAAAGTGCTCAATCTTTAACATAAATGTACAACTGATAATAATTATATATATATATCTATTAACTGAGCCTCAGCTACTACCTCAGTTACTACATTTTTTTTACATTTAAGCTCAAAAACAACTAAAGAGGTAGTAAAGAGGTAGTGAACTGATGCCAAGCATGATATTGAAAATTTTGTTTTATTAAATTTATACGAGTGGAGTGTTAAAATGAGTTTGAACTTTTTAAGAGTGTACTTTTTATTCTATAGCACTCATCCCAGACTGTATTCTTCATTCTGGGTGGGAACAGGAAATCATGTCAGACAGTTCCTCCTTGGACCCCTCTGAGAGGTCTGTGTAGAATGTCTGGACATTCCCAGCAGACCTAGGATCAGTTACACCTCAATTTCCCCTCAAAAATTATTACGGAAAACTGTTTTCGGATCAGAATTCATTCCTGTAGGCCATCTGGATCCCACTCACTGCCTGTAGGAGGATGTGGTCTGAACAGAACCATTTGGCACTGCGACGTCAGCACGCTGCTGGTTACATTAAGTGTCACCTGGGTGTTCCCTTCATGTGGTCATAGTGGAAAATAAAGCTACCAGAAGAGTGCGGCGCACACAAGCGTGTGTGTTCTGCTCTTTAGAACTTGTCTGTCGCAGGTTTATGTCCTGATTATGTGTGAAAGGAGTGGGTAGATCCAGCCCTTGTTTATGTATAAGCCTTTAAATTGCACCAGTGCATGAATGCGGTAGCTCTCTCCCACTGATCTTATGGAGCTCTGCTGTGCATGTGGCTGACAGGACTTGACTCAACACCATATGAGAGCCCAATGCAAAGGCTGGAATTACAGCTTGTACATGTCAAACATCCATAAATTTGCCGTAAAAAATCATCCCCGCAAATCACAAAGCAAAATATTGACGGAAGGCTTTCGTCTAGGCCAGATAACGCCTGGAGAAATGACTAGGGGGTAATAAAGTGGCTGGTGAATGCTATTTTTGCCCATGAGGTCTAATGAAAGAGGAAGGCTTACTAAGATTAGCACGCTTCAAGTAGTTATGCAGATGGCCGTACGTTGTGTCTATGTGGAAGAGAAGAGCTGTTGCAGCTGTGAAAATCACAGCAAAAGCAAAAAAAAACTCTGAAGACTATATTACTAGTGACATGTACACTGCCAAATGACCACAATTACAATGTACTTTATCACCAAAGCAGCAATTTTAATAGCATTTTCTGAATTTCTGGATATACTGCTACTGTAAGTATGGGTGTGGATTTGGTCTGACAAATGAGGGGACCAACATACAGAGGCTAAAGCCTGCGTACAACAACATAAAACTAGACTTGAAAACCTGCAGTTCGGCCTAATTCAGGCCTGATTCACAGATACTACCTACCTCTGCGTGGCGTGAGAGACGCGGAACGGCATGATTTTCATATTGGCGCTCATGTCAACCGGTCAGTGCTTACACACAGGCCGCTCAAACGAAGCAGCAGAGCGTCCCAGATGCTGCACTGGAGTGGCGCCGTATTTAGAGAATTGATTAGGCGCCGATTTTTCCTGCATGCTGCGCGTATCATGCAGCAAAATACGCAAAAATAAAATGAATGAAAAGTAAACAGAAAACTGAATGAAAATGTAAAAAATCACTCATTCTTTAATTTAATTCATGAACGTTATCAGACAAAATACTAGTTAAACATTTTGTGCTGCAAACAGATTTCCTGGTGGTCCACCAGGCATGATACTTTTGCCCAATTTCTAGTCAGATTGATGATGGCCCTGCAATTCATTATCAGTTCTGATGCATATTTAGTAAATTAGCTTCCTGCTCTTTAGAGTAGCTTTGTCACTGAAATACACTGAACTGAATTATTTGTGTGTTCTGCAAGTTGATACTTTGATAATGTAACGATTGGGTAACAAGAGTACTAATGTAATGGCGTAGTTATAGTATTATTATAGTATGTTACATATAGTACACTTACAAACAATTTTACAGTAAGTGTTACAACTTAAATCCCAACTCTAGTAAGTTTATTATAGCAAAATAGGCCATTTTACAGTAAAAAAGTGTTGCAAACAGTTTATTTACAATTTAATTCATGAAAGCAGGGCAGGTCAGCACATTATTTCTGTTATATTCACAGTTATATTCTTACGTTTTCAAGCTTGTAACAGTAGAAGAACCCTTTTTGGTGGTATCTAGAACCATATACAACATTCTCCATTATTCTGAAGAACCATTTGATGATGTAAAGAACCCTTTGAGCATGCAAATGGTCTATTGAGTGTTCATGCTTCTATACAGAAACATTGTCTTTACTAAAAAAAAATCCTTCTTTTTTGAAAAGTGTAGCCTATGATAGGAAAGTTCCCACAATCTTTAACATGTTTAATACATTGTGGAAAAAAAGTTATTCCTTACCTTACTTTATTAGAGTTGGTTTAAAACTGCCATGTTACCTGACTGATGGCAGCATGCAGCTATGTTAGTATTGCCATGGTAATAGCGTCTGCTGAAAATTGGTGATGATCTAAGGAGAGCTTTTCATTGCCTCAGGCTTTTTTTCTTTGGCGAGGCCTTTGCCCCTCAGGCACCCCATAACTACATCACTGCTTCGACATGCTGTTATTATGGTTTTTAGCTATGCGACATGCTTTTGTCCGTCTTTGTATAAAGGAGTATGTTATACAAAGTCTGTAATGCTTTGTAAAAATGATCAGGGTGGTTCTGTATAAGCTTTAAAATTCAGAATAAAGTTCAAACTTTGGGGAAAGGCTGGAATTGTGCACATATGATGTTTTGTGCAGTGTTTGCCAGCTATTGATAAACTGCTTTTAACCTGCCCTCGTTCTTTCACAGATGGTGTTCTACATTCAGGACAGCGATGACGTCTATGGCCGATTCGGCTTCCATCCCAATGAGACGCAGAGCATTCAGAGCCAGCCCGACGTGCGCTTCCTGTCCCTCAGCTTCCTGCGTGAGGGGGGCACACTAGGGGAGGTGCGACTGACCCTTACTGCCCTTTACGTCCCGGCTGGGGCTTTGGACCCATCCCGAGCTCGGGATGGTGTGTTAAACGGCACCAGCGCCAACAGTCTGCTGTTCAGTTCGGGCCAGTCAAGGGTCCAGCTCATCCTGCCCATCCGCAATGATGCCTTCCTGCAGAATGGAGCCCACTTCCTCATACAGGTACATACCCTCATAGTCCCCCATAGGAAGCTCATTAAAGCAAGCAGAGGAATCCTGTTGAACGTGCAGGTTCAGAACTTCCCGTTGAAACCACAATTGTGTTTGTAACTGTCATAATTTAAATTTATTGAAAAGACATTGTTATATGTACAGTAATCCTTTAAATCGTTGCCATGTTGTTTTCATGATTTCTTGATATCATAGCAAATGGAAAAAGTCAGAAGTACAACTCGAAACTGTAGGTACACAGTGTAAATTGAGTGTGTGGAACTCAGTATGTAACCAGTTGTGTAATTAATTGATCTGTCCATGCTCCGCCCACAAATGCATTCTTTCGTAGCAGCGTTAGTAAAGCTGGACAAGCTTTACAGAAAGCTAGCAGACGTTTTGTAAAGCATAAAGCATTCATGGCATATTCATAAACAATACAGTTACGCTCCATTGCAATTATATAAACATTTTGACACATTCATTAATGAGGAATGAACATACACTGTGATCTAATGAATTTAAAACACCCTTAATGATGCTTAGAATGTACTTATGATCATTAATAAAATTCTAGGGAATAAAGAGGCAGCTGTTTTTATTAAGGTTAAGTCAACTCAACAGAGATTCTAATTTCATTTATTATTGTTCAGAGTGCTTACTTTGATCATAAAGCATTCATCTGATTCATCTGGAAATCTAAACAAATTTCAATCCCTTTTTGTGCACGAAGTATTGGAAACCTTTTGAATAGAATGTGCTTAGGATTGTACTTGTTTCCCGAAATGAAGGAATGTGAATTTTAAAAAATATTCATGATTGGGAAAGTGCTCCAGTTAGTAGGGAAGAATGATAAATACCTGCTTAAAATATTATTGGTAGCTAGTAAAAAGGCCATAACAAGAAAGCGGAAGCAGCAGGACCCAAACAAAAAAAGTTGTCCATGAAATTTTCTCAATGGAAATTAGATTACTGATTTACATTACAACTGAGGATGGAATACTTTACAAAATACTGTGAGAACTGGATGTTAAAATACCTCATTATGGCAAATAGCACAAGCAATTAAGAGGATATGTAAAAGGTGATATGTATGCATATCTATCTTAAGTATTAGTGTGTAACACTTGATGTTTGTAAAATAGTCCTGTTAGCAATTGGATATTGATTATCCCCTAGACAGTCTAATATATATATATATATATATATATATATATATAT
>JAILXH010140171.1:0-13382 GCA_023558415.1 Piaractus mesopotamicus
TTCACCACTATCTTCCCCGGTTTTTTTTTTTTTTTTTTTAATTTGTTCTTGAGAAAGATCCTAAGAAAAAGTCTACATCATGTGTTCTTAAACTGCAGAACTGTTTACACCTTTGTGCTCTTGGTGTGTTTTGTTTTTATCCAAGAAGAAATCTCAAATAAGAAAACATTAATGAACATCAGAATCTTCATAATGACTGCGTACGTTGGTTTTAAGAAGAAATTTCTTCTTAAGAACGGTTGGTGAATGAGACCTAATGTGATTAAATATTGGAACTGAATGAATGAATAAATACCTTAGGAACTCATGGATTCCTGTCTCACTGAATGAGCCCTTCAGAAGAGCAAACTTCATCTTGCGAGCATTAATAGCTGCCATGGCAGGGTAGCCGAAACCACCTATCCCCAGAGAGGACTCCAGCTCCATCTGAGCTCCAGCTTCGGTCCACAGCCAGCTGCAGTATGAGGGACAAATGCATTTTTAGTTAAACGTCTAGTATATAAAGGTTTCATTAACATCATGTTCTTAAGCTCAAATTATCTCTCTTACAAGATGATACTAATCATCCTGATTATTAAGACTGAACAATTTGGGGAAAATATCTAATTATGATTATTCTGACCAATTTTGTGACTAATTCAAATTGCAATTATTTTCTACAAATTATAGTCCAGCCATGCTATTCCGGCAAAAGACACCAGAATGTCCACTTGTTCTGGCTAGAATGCTGAATAAAAAGCTGCCTGTTAGTTGTGTTGTCATGTACACAACACATGGGAGTTTTGGTTGCTTTTGCTTGGTATAACTCATTCACAGGCAGTTGAAAAGCTCTTTGTTATTTGGTTAAATTTCCTCGATTCTGAAATAAAAAAAGGATAAATTTTTTAGCCCTACTGACTATTCCAGGATTGCTGCACAATTTTAAAAATATCATCAACTTTAATGCGTCTTACTACCGCTTTAAGAAATGAAAAAACAAGGCATATTACTGTCTACTGTATTCGAACAGTGGTCGACTGACTGGATTTTTTTTATTGGACTGTCAATTAGTACAAGTTTAACATACACAATGCCTCTTCAACCTGGTCTTTACATGTCATCTCAGAATTGAAAACAAATTAATACATCTACTAGTAAAAAAGTCATTATATTGCCAGATATTTCATACCTTTTTAAAATAAATACATTTTTATAAGACTTGTGTCGACCCTGTTCTCCACACAGAAAGGCACAAAACTCATACTGACCCCCACATCTTTTTCTTGTATTTCTCAGCCATCTTCATCATTACTTCCAGATAACCATTTCTACCTGCTGCGCCTATACATACAAGAAGAAACAGAGTTCGTATATCATTGTTAGTTGAATATGAAAAAGACACAATGCTTTATAACATGCTAGATATTTGAAATAATACCAGTTCTGTTAATATTATAGCCACAATTAATTGAACTGCAAATGCATGTGTATGTGTGCTAAATAATTTAGTGTAAGACTGCACTTTACTTAAAAAAGGTCAAAAATAGGTTACTCGTACCTGTGTCAAGAATATGAGGCAACACAGCAATCACACAAAGCTGATGGTCCTCACAAGTTTTCTTCAAGATGTCCTCATTCAGAATCTGAAAAGCAAATGGTTTCACATTGTCAAGCAACTGTTTTCATCAAACTGGGGGTGGGGGAATACTTTTCTCCTAATAGCTTAAATTTTTAAACCAAAGTAACTGTTGAAGGTTGCACAGATAGACAGCCTGACCTCCAGCAGTTCTGGAGGAGGGGCGTTGTCTGAGTAAAGGTCCATGGCACGGGCAACAAGGTCTGAGCGAGTGCGACCACCCTGATAGTCTTCTGGCTCCTCTCCTTTACGGAAAATCTTAATGGTAGGGAATCCTCTGATCTGTAAAATGACGCAAGTTAATGAGTATTAACAATCAAAGACTAAGACATTCCTGAAATGACACGACACAAAAGCATTAATGTAATGATTAAAGACAGTGACAGTAAAGGTGGCACACTAAATCTTACAGGGTCAACAGTTCTTAAAGAAAGATGTAACTTTTGATTCTTTTAGCAAAAAAAAAAAGAAAGAAAAAAAGCCAGATGCAATGATAGCAATCAGAATTACCCCATAGCGGCTTGCCAGGCCCTGGTGAACAGTAGCATCTACAGCTCCCAGCTTCACTCTGCCATTGGTTTGTTCTTTGACCTGAGTAGCAGCAGCTGTCCATTCAGGTTCCAGACTGAAAATATCAAATTAGAGATTAATACCCAAAACCCAGATAATAGGTATTTAACATACTTTTTCTTAACAAAACCTCTAAGTTCCATGACTTGGAAATGACACTTCATAACAGCATTATAAATGGGACAAATGTCTGTCAAGCGAAGATCCTTTATGTCAAAACAATGCAATTTACCTAATAAACCATTTTATATCATTTTGTGAATACAGACATAAGCTGTTCAAGTACTGATTTTTTTAAGTCATGTAGTGCTTATGCACACCCCTATGTAGGTGGCCTTCAAATAAAGTGTTACCACATTTTGACATTACACGGCTCTCAATGTATTTAAATAATTACAATTTCTATGCAAATAATTCGATAAAAACTTACTTCTTGCAATGTCCACACCATGGTGCAAAAAACTCTACCATCCAAACATCATCACTGTCCAAAACCGTCTGGTCAAAGTTATCATCGGTCAGCTCGACGACATCTTTCTTATTACCACCACTGCTTCCACCAGAACTCTGAAATTAGCAGAAAGGCAACATAAGAAATTAAATAAACCTATATGAGAATGCAAAACAACAGGGGTGTAGTCAGCCTGCTAGAAGAGGTGGGCCTTCTTTCGAAAAGCAAACTTTTATTAATTACAAGCACAGTGTATCTTATGTAGATTAGCCTTTAACCTAATACTACCATTACATTATTAAGCACATCTATTAGACAGGACTTTTCCTATATTTAAGCAGATTTTTACACTTTACATTGTCCTTGTTTTAAAAATATCTAAAAAAAAAATTAAACCTAACCTAAGAAAAAAAAAAAAATACAACAAAAAGATGGCAGGGCATCTTACAGCAGCGCCTGCTGTAACAAAATGTTCTCAGGACTCTCACTGTATATCGTAAAAAAGATCTCAAATTTAGGAAACGTAACCAAGTTCACTGAAAAAAACCATCATATCTGATACCTATACATTTTTAATGGTGAACAGTAATACTCTGTTATAGTCTGTGAAGAGTGCTACCATTTTCAGCCAGATTTCAAGCCAAAATCCCTACTAAATAAAACACTGTATAACACGAAGCTACCCGCAAAAGGACTTATTTCTGTATTAAATATTGTAATATAATTAACAATTGTACTTAAATATGACTATATTATACAGACAATAAGGGTTGTGCACAACTTTGTCCCAAACAGATTTTTTGTTGCTTTCTTTTTTTTTTAATTTTATTTATTTATTTATTTATTTTAGCAATGACAGGATGGCAAATGGAGCCTTACATACAGTTGCAGTATACTGAACTTTTGATCCGAACTCAGTGTAAGTGCTATCCAGAAAATCAGGTGATGCTTAGCGGGTGTTCATTTAAGACCCTGGTAATAACGTTACTTTAGACAGCGCTAACTTAGTTCATTTGTTTTTACATCTTTGCTGAAGTTGGTTTCTTATTTCACAAGCTTCTTATCTGAATTATCCTTTCCACCTTAAATAATGCACCAATTACTTTTGACTGCCAGTACATGCTGCACCATTTAAGGTGGAAAGGAAAATTCAAAGCTCCAACTTTATTTTTCAACTGACATGGCGGATTTGGCAAGCTAACCACCCTAAAACAGCTAATAAAATTAACTGAATTAGCAAGAACACTAGAATTTAAATAGACACACTTTCTCTCCTTGATTTTGAACACACCGTTACATATTTTGAAAAATTAATCTGCCTCCTTTTCTTTTTTCGTTGTTCTCTACAACTCGTGCCACCTGCATAAATCACATAACGCCTGATGGTAAATACGTAACTATCTGCAGCCAGAGAAACTGAATATATAGTTAAGTTATTTTATTAACAACTAACTTATCTGTCTGCAATTTCAGTGCCAAAATTATAGAGCAGTGATATGAGCTTGTTAAAGCTACAGCATAATTTAATTTAATGTTTCTTTTTTTGGCATTTTTGGGCTTTTGTTTTTCTGCAGTAGGTTGGATGACACCCCTTGGCCACGCCCCTGCTAATGTATGCAGACTTCAGTACCTGTCTACTGTAGTCTGAGCCTCCAGTCTTTCCACTTAGTCTGTCTTTGACTAGAGAACGCAGAGCACTCAGAGCTCCATCTATGATAGCCTGACTGCTGCGTCCACCTGTAGGCAAGAAAACAAAGCAAGTCACAACTCTGAAATGCCAGGGACTCAGAAGCACAAGTGAATGCCAGAAGAGTGGTCAGTTACAGGCAAACTTATCTCTTGTGTGTTTTTTTTTGTTTTTTTTTTTTTGCTTAAGCACACGTAAAGAGATATTTGTACCTTGGTATTCCTCAGGCTTATGTTTGTTGGCCCCAAAGACCTTGATGGTTGGGAATCCACGAACCCCATACTGGCCTCCCAGTGACTTGTGCTGATCTGCATCAACAGCACCAACCTTAACAATTCCCTGTGTTACAGCAAAGAGTTCAGACAATTATTATTTCAGCATCATAAAACGCACGGCAAACGAGAACAATCACATCCGGCTTTCGGGAATAGACCCCAGTGCTGGTCAACCAACTTGACTCTCCTGGCTAACAGTTTCAGTTTAGTTCTTTAGTTTTTGGCTAGGTTCTAGTGCACATACATAAGATCTGGCTAGGTTACAGTACACATATATAGCATTTCTAAAATAATCCAGGTAAGTCAAGTAAGAATCATATAATTATATTCAAATTTCACCTTCAATGCTGTGGCTGCTTTCTTCCAATCTGGGGCCAAGTTCTGGCAGTGTCCACACCTGTTGAAATAAGCCATTAGATGTAAGGGGACACATAAAGCAGGTGTTCAGCATCTTTAAATGGGTGATTTGCATGTTGCAGGTATTATGCAAAAACATATCAGTAGTACATTTATTCTTAACAGCTACTAGCATTTAAATAAAACAAGTGTTGTCTTTTTAACTCACCAGGGGGCGTAAAACTCCACCAGCCACAGACTGTCACTCTGCAGGACCTCCCTGTTGAAGTTCGAAGGATTGAGCTCAATCACATCATCACTGGCAGAGTACATCCCATGGACAGAGAGGACAGTTAAAGAACACACCAACACACCTGAAACGGGCAGTCAGTGAGTTAGTGTCAGCCCAGAGAAATTAACCATGAAAATAGGAGTTACAGGTTTAATTCTACATAATAAAATACTCATACCAAGTACTACTTGAGCAAGTCATATTATTGTTTGCATTAAACATAACTCCAGATACGAGCATCTACTAAATTAAGTAATGTAAATATGAGCTCAGGAAAGGGAAGCCTTAGAGACATCGTTCATTTTCCAAAAGCACTGAAATTACAGCAGAGAAATCACGTCCGGGTTTCCCAAAAGCAGCATCTTAGCCCAACTGAACATCCTCTCTACCAGTTAAGGCTGCCTTAACATGAAGATGCTTTTGGGAAACTGGGCCCAGAGCATTAACGTGAAAGAGAGAAAATAGACAGAAAGCTCAACAGCCGGTTGACGGACAAACATATCCATACTTGTTTAAAAGGCATCTGATCTGTAAACAGATCTGTAACAGTCTATCAGTAGTAAACAACGCACCTCACTCTGCAAAGGTACAGTGACACCTGTTTACAAAAAACGAAATCGGATTTTAAAGCATTTGCTATGGGAGTAAGGACTGATCTTGATTAAGTTGTAACGGTTGATGTGAATATAATCAATTTTAGTATTTTAGAAACCCCTAAAATAAGGCCCCTGAGCAAATCTAAAATTAACAGAGACCAGCTGCTCCAGTGGTGAGCTACTGCAATCCGTCTTTCGTATTTCGTCCCGTTCATTGTTGTGCCTACACTTGCACGGCTGGTAAACTAGCTAGTGTGAGAAAAATGTAAAATTAGCTAGCGTTATTTACTTTGATCTTAATCCTTTCTCTGATTTTCAGTCGACGTCATTTGGAAATTAAGCAAGTCAGAATAAGCAGATGCTTTCAGAATGTCCAGAATATAGCTAGTCATGTTGTAAGTTACATCTGAAGCAATGTTCCTACAAGGAATTAGCCACCGGCTAACTGGCTACCTATAACTCTCCTATTTTTGCATATCAACGTTTCCAACGACACAGAGAAGCTGTTAGCAAGCTAGCTTCAGCATTAAACAATACAATGCACTGTAATATGTCAGCCAGGTCTTCACTTACCCAGCACAGCTCGCATGGTTCTTTTCAGGCCCTGATATCACCGGCAAACTGAAGTCTGCGCTGCACTGAGTTAAGTTGATAATAGCGCTCCGCTCCTGCAGCGACGCTCCACCGCGCTGCTCCGCTCCGGCCTGTCTCACCGTGGCCCGCGCTGATTGGCGCTTCACCGTCCACAGCCAATCACATCCCGACGGGTAGGTTTGAGAGTCGGTAAAGTACGGTGGCGAAGAGAGGACAAACACCACGAGTACGTATACATTACAAAATAACCTGAAAACCGAAAAAAAAAAAAAAAAAAATCAGATTTTTAAGGGTTGAGAAGTAAACAAGGGATTCAGGGTGGCTCAGTGCGAAATGCACTGACTTAGTGAGATCTTATGTGTAATGATGATAGTGTTGCCAAGTTTGAGTAACTGAAATAAGAAACCGGGGGACACGGGTGGGAGGTGGTGGTGGACTGTGGGGCTCCGACTACGCTTCAGTAGCTATTAGTACTATATCTACAGATATATCTGTCTATTCAGTACTATATCTACAGATATAACATTGAAATCCCCCGGTGGTGTGTTTGTGTGTGTGTGTGTGTGTGTGTGTTTGTGTGTGTTAACCAATAACCAGACATGTATCTAGGCTCATGTATTATGAGACGAAAACACACAATCCTGAATTTGATCGGTTTTGTATTTTTGAGCAAAAGGAATATGTGTGATTATCATTAAAGAATTTTATTTGGGCTGTGCAAAACAACAGTTTAACACACAGTATTTATAGTATGTATGTATATATGTATGCATTTATTATTATTAGTATTATTATTATTATTATTATTATAAAATGGTAAATATTATTTATTACTCAGTTGTTACTGTTTACATTATATGAACCTTAAATATGATGCACTTTACATTTTATAATAAAAATAATCACAGTGTATCTATCAGTGTTGGGGAGTAGTGAACTACATCTAATTAAACTTGAAATTTAACCACATTTTGGTAGTTTAACTACATTCATTCTTGCATAGTGATTCAAGTAGTAAAATCACTTTTTTGCCATTTTTTGTGCAGTTATCTACTGAAACTACAAACAATTGTGGGCCATAAAAAGCTGATATTCCTTGCGTTTTACATTGAATAGTGGGGTATTCTTTTTTTTTTTTTTTTTTGGTTCATGTACAACTTGTGATCATGTGGGCACTTTTTGCTGGCATGTGACTTTTTTTGATGTTTTGTTATAATTCCGTACCACATTAAACTGTCAACTTGATATTTTTTCATGAAGTAGTTGGAACTACTTTAAGTAGCTTTAGTTAACCATACTAGATTTCTCCCCATGGTAGCTTAGTTCAATTTCTTTCAGTGTGAAGTAATTGGTCACTTGCAAAGCTTTGCTTTCAAAGTAGCTTCCCCAACACTGGTATCTATCAACCACATTTGGGTTTAAAAGTTGATATGATTATTATACAGACCCTCAGGGCCGGAGTGGGACTTTTTTGAGACCGAGAGTTATTTAATGCCCACCTTAAACTCTAACTGTATTTCTCCTGATACACACAGCATTGATATTTTTTCTAATATCTGTGCATGTTCATCTTCTTTTCTTACTTTTATCTCTTATTTATTATTATATGGTATATTGAGATAAACAATAAGGTGGCTAGATAGTGATGAAATAGAAACTGATGAAAGTTTTTTGTCTTAAATGTGACACAATCCTGACAGTCAATATGCTACAAACGATGCTAACATTAGCTGAGTAACTTAAATGAACATCCTGTCAACATTTCTCACCACATACCAGCTCAGAAATCTCCCCATCCTCAATAACTAGCTTTTATACCTTGGTTCTCTGCAGTTCTGCCGCTACTGTCCATCTTCACATAATAAGAGATTAAACAGCACAAATATAACAAACTGAATTCAAAAGTAATAGTTGTTACCGACAATTTTAAAAAGTGGATATGAAAATATAAAAACACCTTTTCCATCCCTGTTTTTTCAATAGATCGGCTTTTATCCAATCACACCACAGTTACTGCCCTCTTTGGGAGGAACTGTAAAATCTGCAGTAAAAATGATGGACAGGAAACTCCAGTTCGTGATTGGTGTAAGAAAAAGTGATTCACAACACAAGTGCTGTATTTGATAGTTTGAAGTCGAAAATGATTGACAGGTGCCCCGCCCACTTGTGCTCCCTTCTGCCACTTTGACGTGCGCCCTCTCCTGGCTGATTGTCTTATTTGTTCATGCAGTATGTCCAAATATCAATATGCTGGTGACGTCATAATGAGAAAGGGGTTATGAATGTTGAACCTGCACAGAAGACGGCATTATGTGTTTGACTCCTCGTGACAGAAGACCGTATTTGCTGTTTTAAAGCATGTTCTTTCAAATGCATCTTTTTCACCACCGATTTTTCTTTTTTAGAAAAAGAATCCAGCAGAAATAGAACTTGCACATCTGAGTCAAGTTTCTTTTTCTGCATTCTCCTGAGAAAAAAAAGGATATTTTCATTCCTTCCGTGACATCTATTCTCATCATTACTGAGGTGCACATATGGAGAAGGAGAGCTACCAGAAGAGGTACAATGGAGAAGTATCTTTTGGGCCACTGACGGTGATACTGGATTCTCGTGATGGCTCCCCGACTGTGTGCGGACCTGGTGATAGAAAGGACAGCGGTTCTTTTTTTCCCCAACATTTGGGAGAAAGAACAAAAAACTGTGAAGAAACCTCCAAAGAAGCCTGGGGCCACCAAGTTTCCACCACTGCCTGTGAGGGGTGAAGCTGGAAACTCACTTGTCTGTTGAGGCATCACCATCAGTACTGGTCCTCCTGTAGAATGCTGTAGAGTTGCAAAGTCAGAAAAAGAGTTGCAGAGGCTGTTTTAAGGAAGCCCCAGCCACCAAGAAGTTCAAGGAAGTTGATCTTCGTCCAGGCAGCAGCTCCTGTGCCCAGACCACAAGCGAGCTCATTGGACATTACAGTTAAAGGTGTGGCCGTTACACTGACGGTGCGTTCAAGTCATGTTAATGACTCTTGAATAAGTTCAAGTCATGCTAGATGAAGATTTGAAGCTCCCTCCGACTCCTCCATCACCCGTCCTTTAGCCAAGCCCTCCTCCTCAGCCGTGTCCCCACCACGCCAGGCAGTGAGCTGCACCAGCCAGCAGGCCGAGACTGCAGATCTCATCAGCCCGATGATATACAACTGGTCCAGGTTGTGCAGCTAAGCTCCTCCACTGTCCAGCAGAGTGACAAGAGAAATTCTCATGGGACAGAGTAAACTTCGAAAAGAGGTGCCAAAAGCAGGGAGAAATGCGGCTCCTTCACTGAGGTCGATGATGGTTCTCAAGGGCCTGAAGTTGCTCCCTCAGTGAATGAGCAGGAAATCATTTGCTTCCTGTGTTTGTCCATATCCCCAAGCCTGTCTGAGAAAGAGGAGGAGGATGAAGAAGAGTGAGAGCTGAAGCTGCAGAATTGAGACTCTGAGGATGGAGATCATCTTCTAGAATGTGCTTCAAGACAACAAGCACCAAAGTACAGGACACCATCTTCCACCCTGAAGCCTAAGACAGACACTTTCCATTACAGAATCACCAAATGAAAGAATGAATGAATGAATGAATAAATTCATTGTATTCTGGGGCCTTTTTTCCTGCAAAAGCGTCAAGGATTATTAGTATGTTCATTTTTATGGTTAGTTTTCTGAAGCAGGACAGTTTGATCTCATGTCGTTTGTTATAGTGAAAATTTGACTTTGATTGTCTGAATATCATAATGTGCTTTTAAGTAGCTTCTCACAAAATTTGTAGTTCTTTAAAAAGTACCAGAATTAAAATGTAGTAAATTCCATCAGTATTGTTCACTACACAAAAGATTTGATATAAAAAAAACTCACTAAGTGTAAACAGTGTTTCTGTAGAACATATCATTATACTGTTTCACATTAAATTTTAATAAATAAATAAACATCAACAACAGAGCAGTGAACAAATATCTAGTTCTGGCTTCGAAATGGTCTTGTGCCATTAGAAAATATCATTTACCTCTTCAGACGCATGTTCCAGGGAGACAGGAATATGATCACGCTCTATCCTATAGTGTAACTAAACGTAGCATAAATTAAATTTATTTAAAATAACATCTGTACAATATTTTTGTAATCCTTGCTAGAAAAAAAAACAAAAAAAAAAAAAAAAAACCAGCCAAAACCAGCATATGGTGTGTTTTGGATGCTTTAGCACAACCATGCTAGTTTTCCATGTTTTCAGAACATGGAAAATGATCTCTATCAGGTTCAGTCTGTAAAGGTAATGCAATATTGCTTTAGTCCTTTAGGAATAGACAAAAAATCATCAGGGGTGTGATGCCTTGACAAATATTAAAGTGTGTCCAGTGTCTTTTAAGTGTCTCTTTTTCTACAAAAGACGGTGCTGAAAAACCTACATCACTGCTAGACCTCTAGAAGGAGAGAAAAAAAGAAGAAAGAAATAAAACAATAATTTGTATTCAGGTGTGCAAACAAGTAATCAAATCAGAAACACTGTTGTATTTATTGAGTTAATTCATATAAACAATTCAACTTCAGTCAATTCAAAATGGCATTTGTCCCTATGATGGAGATCGTTGCTCCTTTTTTAAATTCAAATGCTTATATGTATGACCTAAATCAAAAAAAAAAAAAAAAAGTAAAAAAAAAAAGTTACAGAACATTGAACTTTGGCATTTGTCCACACATGATGATACACATGATGGTATCTGTGGAAATACTGCAGGATTTGTAGTACTGAATTAAACATGACACAAAAATACAGGAAAAACTGAACTATACTGGATGTTACAGTAAAAGTTACAAAATGTTGAACCTTCCTATCACATACATAAATTAAACAGCATGTTTAACTGTGAGGACTCCTTCATCCTTAACAGCACCACAAGCAAATATCAGCTGATAAAACAAAGTCTACTCACAGAGTGAACTGAATACTCGTTTCAGTGTAACTGGAAGGAACCTCTCCTCCTTCATTTTAAATACAAATGCTTCAAGGAACAGAAGGGTTTTTTAGGTCCCATAGGGCACTCCACCCCAAAGACAAAGTAGGCGCTGAACAGTATGCAGAGGGCAAGGGAGATTTCTGTGCTTCCACTATGATCTTCTTGTCCATGGTGCCATTCACCGAACTGTACTGCAAGGGCAGTGCCTCCTTACAGCTGCTTAAAATGATCTGTGGTGTGACCATCTCCAGCGTGCCGGACTCTCCAGTGTCAGAATTACGTACTGCTTTGAAATGTAATGAAGGCACGACTGCATTGCTTCCACTATGGATAGTTCTGTTTTTCATTTTGGCACAAATACCTCTCCATAAATATACTGACACAGCAATCACAGCTGATGCACACAGAGCAGTCTGCTAACGTCATGCTAATGAGCTGATCGTCCACCAATCAGACTGTTGATACGAGGCGGGAAACCCTTTGTATCACTTCCATAGTCAAGCTACGTGCGCACATTTAAGATGGATGAGAGAGGGAAATGATTATGTTGTTTGAAAAGTTTAATGTTTAAAAACAATATTAGGCTGTTTCAGGGTACAGGACTGATCTGTTAACTCCTGCTTGTGTTTTAGCATCACGCCCTCTAAGCGGCCAACAGCTGGCGAGGGAAGCAATTCAGTTCACTCTAAAATGCAGTGTTTACTGTGTTTACAGTGTTTTGTTACTCTATGTATTTGCTGGTGGCTAACATTAGCTATAAAACAACAGCAGCCCAGCCCGCCCGGTTTCCCTCCCAGACCCACCTCCACACCCAAACATCACTGCAGTGACCCTCCCAGCGTGCCCCTCCCATTTTTGAGCATTTTTCAAAGTTGGGTGGAGTTCGCTGAAAATAGTGGGGTGTAGCTGCTCTTTAAATGTGGCTACTAGAGACTGTGAATATATAAAAGCAAAACGATCTAAAAATTACATATAAAAAATATACAAAATAAATATCGTCAATGTCCAATGGAAAACATGTATCACCATTTTTTTTATTTTTTTACTTTTCTGCATCATTTGAGCTCAGCAGCTGTCCTTTACATTGTGTGAAAATTTCATGATGATTGGACCAATAGAAATGCTCCAGAATTGCTTAGAATAAAAACTTTTTCCATTAACTTACATTGAAAGTAAAGTAAAATTTTGCCCTCTCCTGTGAAGCTACTGTTTTGGAGATTCTTGTTTTTCTTTGGACAGTGATGATATAAATATTCAATATACAAAATACGTACTCTACCTTCAAAAAGCACACATTGGTTTTTTGAAATGCTCCAAATATTTTAACGTTTTCTTTTTGTCTTTGTTTTTTTTTTCTGTGATTGTTTTTAGCAGTTGCAGAAAAACAATCCTGAAATCTAAACATTAATGATATACTGAAATTTAACAGCACCCTCAGCACCTCTACTTTCATTACAGATTCCCGTAAAACAAAAAAAACAAAACAAAACAAAATAAAAAAAACTTTAATAATTAATGCAAATGAGCAAAATTTCGATGTTGTGCTTCAATTAGTTTCAATAAAGTCAATTCTTGTGGGCATTTGTTAGCAAGAAACAAGTTGATTTAAACATTATTCTTGGTGTTGTATTTACACAGTTTCAGCTTAGTTCAGTCATTCTGTAAGCAGTTCAGGGCAGCTCATGCATGACAACATTCTGTTGAAACTCAATATGGCAACTAGAGCAAAGCTTCGAAATTTTGCATGGTTGCCTGAATTTAACTTTTTCATGGAAATCCATGACGTGACTGGACAGACTCTAAGTCAGTTGGTGTGAAATGACCCTTTTACAAAAAAATTGATAAAGCAGTAGAATGAGGTGTTCATAGTTCTTGCTAACTTCCAGCAGACCTTGCCACCAAAGGGCTCCACCCAGTGCATATTTGCTTACATTGTATATATATATATATATATATATATATATATATATATATATATATATATATATATAT
>JAILXH010140271.1:28929-41048 GCA_023558415.1 Piaractus mesopotamicus
TAATTTGTTCACTTGGGTTCTTCTTTTGTGAAACAAATATGCTGAATTTGACCCTGAAATCTCCCGTTCAAATATGTCCTGTTATTACTGATCAGTGCACTGCATACACACGCTCTTATATAAATTTCCTTTATGATTGTTATTATGTTAAACAAAAGTATAGCTACACCAAACATTGAAAGAATGCAAATGACATGGAGTCACTTCAAGAGGCACTACTTTCGAAAATAATTGTATTTAAGTCATGTGCAATCATATGCACTAATTTACCCAGTACTAAACTGTACAGTGCTTCTTAAGTCAAACAGTGAGGGGAAACAACTATTGAGATAGTTATTCAATATTTAATATTAATACTTTAGTTATTTATTATACTTCCAGTGCATATATCCACTTCAATATATCCAAATTAACAGCATTAGTACTTTGTTGCAGAGCCCATGTTGAGCCAGAAGTAATTGACTTTTTGCAGCTTTGTGGTTCAGGTTTGGCCCATTCCTCTTGGGAAACTTAAAAAAATGTAAACTCTTAAATCCCCTGGCTGTATCTTGCCATTGTTTTGCTGTTGAAAAATCCATCTCCTCCCCAGATTCAGATTCTTGGCCAATAATAAATTTTCCTCTTATATGTCTTGGTACATCAGGTCATTCATGTTTCCTTCGATGATATGTAATTATCTAGTGCCACTCCTGAGTGGCAGCGGCCACTGACGTTTGGCTAGTGCCACTCTTGACCGACAGATGCCAATGGCTGTCTGTTGCAGATGCTGAATAGAAATCATTCTAATTAATACAAATTAATAAAGAAAAACAAGAATATTTAATCTGGGTTAATCTGTACATCTCCGTACATAGTGCAGTTAGAAAAAATAAAAGGTTGCTCTGTATAGGATGTGCATTAGCATCAAACAGTCTGTCTCGCTCAGATATTTTTCTAATGTTGCAACTGGACATAGGCTGTGTCCAGGTCTGGCAAAAATGAACCTAAACCTCTAAAATTTTCACAGTCTCACTCCATAATGTCTTTGTGGTTTTTGTTTCTTCATTGCATAACAATGTGCAGTATGCCGTTTTGATGTTTTAATAGCAAATGCTCTCTTGCCCTCTTTACCTCGACACCCAAAATGAAGCTGTATTTCGAACCAAACTTTGTTCAGAGCCCTCTTGGATGGTTGGGAATACATGTGTTAGATTCCCTGATGATTTTCTCATCTGTGGGTAAAATTAATGGATGATTGGTCGTTTTGTCTCTCCCTTTGCGTCTCATTGTTTTAATGGTTCAGAGGAAGACGTTGTTTGCAGGCTTAAATTCAGGGTCATTCTTTAATCATCAGGAACAACTAAGTGGAGGTTCGTTAAGGTACCTGTTCAGCCCTGTGTGCAGTCCAACTGCTGATACTACAAGGCTCATCTTTTGTGGTACAGATAGAGTATCAGCTCAGCCTTTTCAATTGTTGCCAAAATAACCTGAATGTCATTTTGTAAAAGCACTTTGTAGCACCTCTGTAAAGCTGGCCCCCCATGTGGTCAGAAATGGAATTAAAATACTACTGATCATTCGTACTCCATTTGTGCTGGCAGCATTTTTGAGAAATCAAACATTATTTTTTATTACCTGTGACATTACTCAGGCCCCCCATCAACGTCTTAATCGCACAAAAATGGTCTCATTTGTTTGTGCTAGTTTGTGTTGCTAAAATAAACCTTTGTTCTATTTTAACTCTCAAGTTATAAAGCTGTAATGTTTTTGTGAGTGACATCACTCAGCCTCCCATCAACCTTAATTGTGCCAAAACAGTGTAATTCGTTTTTGCTGTGTTTGTGCTGCTATAATAAACGTTTGTGGTATTTTAATTCTCATGTTACTAAGCAATAAGGTTTGACATGTGACATCACTCAGTCCCCCATCAACGTCCAAATCACGTCAGAGGGTCTCATTCATTTGTGCTGGTTTGTGCTGTTAAAAGAAATGTTTGTGCTGTTGTATTTATCAAGCTATAGGCTAAAAAATATTTTTTAATAAGTGACGTCACTTACGTCACCCCCTACCCACCAGATATCAACAAAAATTTTATTGAAACCACCAAGAACACAACAGATTCCAACAGCGACTAATGTGGGCTTTATCCTAACAACAGCTCTGGAATTTTTGTGGATATTCCCTTCTGGTTTCACTTTTTAATTTGACAATTAACAGGTTTGTTATATCCATTCAAAATTTCAAAGCTGTGCTCAAAGTAGTGGTATGAGGGAGTGGCTGAGTGACGTCAGTTATTAAAAAAAAAATTTTTAACCTACAACTTGATTAACACAACTGCACAAACATTTCTTTTAAGGCACAAACCAGCACAAATGTAGCAAACAAATGAGACCATTTTTGTGCGATGCAGACGTTGATGGAGGGGCTGAGTGATGTCACAGGTCAAATAAAATCTAATAAAATATTTAATTTCTCAAAAATACTGCCAGCCTGCTTTGCCATCACTGCAGTCGACCTAAATGTTTTCATTGTAATGGCACATTCAGAATTTGATGTGCGTCTGCAGTCACAATTTTCTACGGAGTCGGCGCCAAATGGGCTGGAGGTCAAATGTTATGTTAAAGTCATCCATTTTATCAATTTCTCGTTTTGTATAAGCACAACTACAAAACAACTAAGGTTTATGTGCATGAAGTTTGTTGTTACTCGACAACGCGTCACTCCTTACTCAGCAATGCATCAGCGGAGTGATTGGTTTGATGTGAAAAAGCCATGCTGTTATCACAAATATCAGCACGTTTAGAACGCTTCTGTACCAATCAGATTGTAAGTTTGGAACTAACTGTTGTATAAAATTAATATAATGATTTTGCAATATTCTTATGCTTCCCAGTTACTAACTATAAAATTCACTGGATTGTGTAGTTGGAATCTCAGTCCTTAGGAGGCTTTAGCTTCTCATATCTTTCACCAATTAATACCATGAGCAATTACATATACAGTTTGTTACAGAAACTGGTTATTTTTGGTAGTATAAAATGCAGCAATTACACATACCTGACAATGTTAAACATCTAAATATTGTCACTTAAGATGCATTTATAATGGGTGGTCATTAAAAAGTCAAAATGGATTACATTATTCAAATGAAAAAATTACATCATCAAATAATAACAGTGAGTGGAACAGTATAGATTTGTGTGAGACCAGGCTGTCAATAAATGTATGTATGTTAATTACAGGGCATTTTTCAACTTTCCAGTTACCCAAATAATAGATCGTACAGTACATAAAACAATGAGTCACACAGAATATGCATTTTCTCATGTTTTAACATTAGGTTTATTGGAATGTTAGCACAATAACCAAACTTAACAAGAAACTGCTTGTGTAAGACCCTGGAGACTGTTTAAAATTGTCTACTCATTTTGATTCCCATATGCTTGTGAGTTTAAAAGGACACAAAAAAGTCACAAATAAGGTTGTTTTAGGTTATTGTTATTCACAGCTTCATAGTGTGTTCACTAGATGAAGACTTGATGGATGGAGATTGCCTATATTATATGTACCATAATAGTGTCTGGAATAAAAACCTACTTTTATGGTTTTTGAAGGGACTGGAGTGAACATGTAAAAGTACTACAAGAAGCTACAGGCAGAAGAGCAAACTTTCATTAGCATTCTACTAAAAGCTGGCAACAGGAGAGAAGAGATTTTAATCCAGTGTTGTATCTCTGATCAGTTAATTCATTTATGTAATTTTACTCATTTTAATATTATCTGGCGTGTATTAGGCATTTACTCTGAGAACCATCAACCTGAACTAGTCATGGCAAATTTTGCATCAGTCTCTGGCTTCACGAGTCACATAACGCAGACCATGATCCCCATATGCATCATAGCTGTCAAAAGTTGGCTTCTGGAGCCACTCAGTCTCATAAGTAGTGGTACTATAAACAAAGGCCTCAGTGGTGCTCCCCACTTTTGGTGTTCCCTCTCCAACCCCATGCTCCACCTCTAGTAGGATACGTGTGCGCTGATACATTTGTGGGCAGCTTTCAAACCAGTCCAAGAACTTCAGCATCTGGTCATCCACACTGTAGATTTCTCCCTGGACATGTTGGCCCTTCCCAGGAACATTGAGAAGGAAGGGGATGTTGTACTTGCCTGCTATGACCAGCGGGTATTTCTCAACAGTGCAAGCATGGCAGCGGAATTCAGCTTTACCATTAGTAATATCCAGCATCCTGTAGTAGTTGGGCTGGCCTTTTTTCAGAGTCCCATACACAAAAATGTACGTCATCTGAACTGTGGGGAGAAGAACACTAACAATTCCCTTTTAGGAGAAACAAACCACAAAATTAGATGTGCACTGCTGTAATATTATTCATATCAAAGGCAACTGACCCAAAAGTCATGTCATAACGGAAAGAAATGAGACCAGCAAATTCAAGATAGGAGTGGATTTGTATTCTTGTAATTAAACTCCATGTTAATAATAATTTATTACAACTTAAAACTGAAATCGAAGACTTCTCTGCTTACCAAAGTTGTAGGAGGTACAAGTCTCATACCAGACTGCAGTCCTGGAATGCAAAAATGATTGCCTAAATAGTAGTTCTTTAAGTCCAAGATGTTGTATGAAATGAATTAATACAAAATAATACAAAATGTAAATAAAAACAAAATGCAATGATAGGCAAATCATTAAAACCCTACATTTCATTGAAAATAGTACAAAGACAACATAATCAAATGTTGAAACTAAGAATTTTTATTGTTTATTGAACAAAAATTTTGCCCAGTTTGAATTTGCTGCCAACAACTATGTGAAAGACTGCACAGGCAATAGTGCAACATAGTGCTAAATAGTGCAACAATTCAAGAATAACAAAGGTGTTTTGCTTTTCATCATCTTAACTGCACTGCAAGTTAAAACTCTAAAATGCAAAGAAGAAACCATATATAAACAAGATCTAGAAATGCTGCCACTTTCTCTGGGCCTGAGCTCATTTACGATGGACTGAGGTGAAGTGGGAAAAATGTCCTGTGGTCCAAAGAATTAAAATTTGAAATTATTTTTGGAAAAGCTTACAGTGTATTGTTAAAAGAAAAGGTGATGATTTTTATTTACATTTTACACAGTGTCCCAACTTTTTTGGAAATGGGGCTGTAAATCTTATTTCAAAGCTTATTACAGTAGCCAATGCTTTTTACTGAAATGGTAAAAATACTTTCTACCATTTAATCAGTATTTTAACAATATGTGTCTCATAAAGAATGTAAAAAGCACTTGGACAAACACAAAAAATAAACGGTTGTGGCACAATTTCTCAAAAGAGTTACTTTACTAAAAGATGCCTGTGTTACTCCAGTAATTGTTTTCGATGTCTTAATGTAACATTTTCTAATCTAATTATTTGTAACAAACCTTGACCAAAACAGAACAATATATTTTCCTTGAGTTAACAAATTGCAATTTAACTAGCCTTCCCAAAACCAAATTCAAGAGTTTAAGGGTTGCTGTGTAAGCTCTGCCCGCGGGCTCTTGCATCACACTCAATTTCATCAGTTACGTGACACTAATTTGCTCATCTCTCCCCTTAGTAAATGGCTCAGGTTGGCTTAGTAAATAAATGAAACGTATGATAAACCCCAACAACGTCTTCCTTAAAAAAAACAACGGCACCGTCAGAGGATCCGGAACTTATTGCAAACTCAATAATTTACAAATAATACATTCTATGTTTAAAAGAAAACGACGGTGGATTAATCTGCGTACATAGCCTGGAACCTTCTTTACCTGAATAATTACTACTTCTGGTTTCTATATGTCAAACCTAACTGATACACTTAGCCTGATGTTATGCTATGTTGTACATGTAGCTACATATGTGAATAAACCTACTTGCAATAACTCAAGAGAAAAATACCTGAATGCTCCTGTCTCCAAGCTATACTACGGCGTTGCAGGGTACTTGAAGCATTATTAACTTTTAACACAAGAACAACGGACGTACGCTCGGATTGCTATATTGCTTCCGTGTTGGAAACTACAGTTGTGATACCGCGAGATCTGCCGATTACACAGACAAATAGAGAGGAGACAGAGCCGGTGTAATGCCAAATTCGGCACCCCCGCCAGGAGAAGCACCCCCTCTCGGCAGCGCGCGCGCAACGTCTTTTTCTCGAAAGCGGAGGTAATCCGCTTTTTACTTTACTTATATCGACTAATAGAACGTGCAGATGATCACGTTCATTTCAATCAGCAATAAAGTAATCGCTGTTTTACACAGTGCACACAGCCCAGGTGTTCTTCTCGTAAATAATAAAACAGGATAATGTACCTTATATACACCGCTACTTGTTTGTTCTACGACGCTGTAGTCTGCGTTCACCTCGTATGCAACAAAACTTGCACGTTGCCATTTCCTGACAACGAAATATACACATGAATCTCACGTACTAGTGTCGCATTTCTCACCAATCTTGGTGGAGCTCTCAGGAAATGTAACCCATTATAAATCTGGATACACTGGTTTTGCTTCTGATTGCAAATATATACTGCTAAAACCACTATATGGTCGACACAAAAGAAGAAAAGTGACAGGGGAATGCTTTATATCCCTGCTGGAAAAGGTCCATTAGAAACCATTTGAATTAAAACATGATGTTTTTGGTTTCTAATGGGAATTGGCTTAATGGTTTCCAATAGAGACCACTAGTTTCCTGTAGAACACCTTTAGATACCATTAGGAAACCATCAAATGTATTTCGAGTCAACTGTTCAACCATTAGGATCCTTTACATTGTGATATCAAACCATCAAAAAAGCCAAAACACATTACAAAACTGCCAGGAACCAACAGAAAGTCTTAAGGGTTTCTATGGATTTTTTCAGCAGGGATGGCAGACCGCTTACCAGTTTTTGCTAAACTGCTGTTACAGCCATGAAAATTGATTGCAGAAAATATACACTGACACTAAGTGTATATTACTAAAATATTTCAAAATTGTGTACATAGAAAGAAATCTACAAAAGGCATCCTCTCTCAGATCTTGCTACGGTGTTGTTGCATCTATGAAACTTGCATAGGCATTACATATTGGTCACAAATATGTATTACTAAAAATGTACTATAGTTGTGTAAACAGAAAGAAAATTATAGAAGGATGCCATTTAATCCACCTTCCAGAAAATACACCCCGTCTTAAATCTGGCTACATTAACCATATATATTGGTCCCAAATATGTATTATAAAAAATTTATTATAGTTTTGTCAACAGAAAGAAAGTTACAGGGGGTGAACTGAAGGAATGGCTGACTCTGGCTACTCCAGTTACAACTAATGTGTCGGATTCGGGAGTGCTAGCCCACCACAGGTAATTAGTCAGAATCACAAGCCCAAGTATAAGCTTGATCCCTTTATTGAAGGGTTTGCCACTACCACACAACTTGAACAGGGGAACTTCTGAACTCTGACGTACAGTGAAATAATAAAATGTGTGTGGTTTCCTTTAAGGCAATAGAAAAAACATTAATAGAATAAACATTTGTGAATTAACAATAAGGACAACAATATAGGAGTCAATACTTAGTTTAACCACTAGATGGCTCTCGAACCTCATAGCACCATAAGATAGAATAACAACCCCGGCAATTGTAGATATACACAAACACAAAGATTCTCAGACGGCAGTTTAGGACAATGCTCCTTCAAAATATGGACTTAAGCTCTGTTATTTACAGGATTCAGCAAGTTAATCAGGTAATAAACACGTGCACACATTAATGGATACATAGATTTGTAAACAAATATTCGGTTGCCCAGACTAACTAACTCACTTACCCATGAACTAATAGTTGACAATATGTCAATTGGATGAGAGTCAGATATCAGAATTAGTAGGTGATGCTGGATGCGGTCGACTAACAGTGAGATGAGCCTCTCATGTACGAGTCTGCCAAATGAGTATTCGCACTGATTGTTACGAGCACTGAGTGGAGCGGCTAGAGTCCTCTAGAACTTAGGAAAATACCACACAAATAAAAAAAAAAAAATTGTGGAAGCCACCAGGTGTAGCTGTGGCCAAAAGCTCTCTGTGGCCCTTTCAGGGCAGCAACCCAAGATCCCCCAGGTGGACACTGATGGTGAAAGAAGCCATCAAGCTGAAGAAGGAGGCCTTAAGGGACTGGATGTCTTGGAGGACTTCCAACTCAGCAGATAGGTACCGACGGGCAAAGAAGGCAGTAGTGGTGGCGGTGGCTGAAGCAAAATCCAGAGTATGGGAGGAGTTTGGCGAGGCCATTAAAAAAGACTTTTGATTGGCTTTAAGGAGGTTCTGTACAACTACCCGGTGATTTAGGAGTGATCAGGGTGGCTTTGCTCAAACTGTACTCAGCAGGGGTGGAAAAATTCTAACCTCAAATGAGGATATTGTCAGTCGGTGGAAGGAGCACCAAGTTTATGCCAAGGTGCTGGAAAGAAAACTCAGACTGATAGTCCCGGCCGTGGAACAATGGACCAGCTTTTCACCCTCACACAGATTGTTGAGGGGGCATGGGAGTTTGCCAACCCAGTCTACATGTGGTTCTTGTGTTGAAGTGTTTTCAAAGTTTCTGCATAATTCAGTGGTTGAGATGTAAGTTATTCAGAGTGCTTTGGTTTGAAATGGTTCATTGTAGAGTTTCAGATTTCTTTACAGTGGTGGTGATAGGAACCAGTGGGGTATTTCCCAAAGCAGGATTTCTCAGTTTAGCCAGATAAGTCAAGCCTCTCTAACAGGAAAAGAGCAGAGGAACATTCCTATTAGACAATTCCCAACTTTGGTCTTAAGATATCGGCTAACTGAGAAATCTTGCTTTGTCAACCCCACCCCAGGTGTCACCATGCATACAACAAAAAATAGCCATTTTTTTAAATATCCAAAACCATCAGAGAACCTACACATGATTTCTGAGTTCTTGTGGACAATGTAAATAGTGGTAAGTTTGAAAATAAAAAATGGATATCTGGTTTCTATCTTCACCACTGTGAACAATGCTGTTTCTCTAGAACAAAGCATTTTGCATCCGAATGGCTTTGTTTACATAATTAACAACTGAACAATGCAGAAACTTTGGAAAAAAAAGCGGAATTCCACTTCAAGTTGTTGGATTAGAATCCAATATCTTTTAAAGAGCTTACTTTGCTCGTCTAGGCTCATCTATTAATTTCATCATAAAGTGAAAAACCTGAAAGTCCATTTCATATTGGTCTACTTAAACTCAAACTTGAGAGTACGATTCTCTAGTTTCCATTCGACTAGAGATTCGATTCCATTCTAGTCCATTCTAGTTTCATGAATGCATCCATGAATCCAACTGACCTGAAAAGAAAATAATGTTTTAACTAACATGCATAAAAAAAACAGTATTTCAATTTTCAAAATAAATTAAACCAGGATATCAGAATCAGGGCATCCTCATCCTTACGGCTTTTTTATTTTACTTCGTAATCACTTCAAATGTACTAATTTTTAAAAATATTCTACACAATGTATTGGTTGAGATGTATAAAAGTCATTCAGAGTGGTTTGGTGCAAAATGCTGATGTCTGACACATCATTTTATGATAGTTTTATGATAAAATAATGGCTTAAAATGTATTCAAATCCATTTGTTTTAATCCAGTCATAGTGGGGGTATAGCCCAAAGTAGCCCGCCCCCCAAGAAAACTTATTTTCAGATTTATGACAGTTTAACCATCATCAAGATTCCATGTAAAAACTCAGAAGACATGTGTTCATTGGTGGTGCTGGATAGTAAATAAAATGGCTATATTTGTGTTGTAGACATTGTGACACCTGGTGCATATCACCACCAGTGTAAAGAAATCTGAGTCTAAGTTTCTCTACAATGAGTTGAGCTATCAAGATGGAAGGAATCTTTAGGAATGAACATATAGTTATTCCCCATAGGCTTGGAAGGGAGATCACACAGTGCATCCACTCCTCTCATTTAGGCATTGAAGGTTGCCTTAGGAGGGCCAGGGAGTGGCAGGGTATGAATTATATTTGTGTTGTAGACATTGTGACCCCTGTTGCATATCACCACCAGTGTAAAGAAATCAGAGTCTAAGTTTCTCTACAATGATTTGAGCTATCAAGATGGAATCATCTTTAAGAGTAAACGTACAGTTATTCCCCATATGCTCAGAAGGGAGATCCCACAATGCATCCACTCCCCTAATTTAGGCGTTGAAGGCTGCCTTAGGAGGACCAGGGAGTGGCTGGGTATGAATTACCAAATCAAGTCATACATATTGAAATGTAGCATCTGTCGGTCAGTTGATAAGCAGCAGAGCATGGGCAAAGGTATGCACTGATTTGTTTTCATTTGATGGTAAGAATTTACTTATCACAGTAGACTATTTTTCAAATTTTCAAATGTAGCAAACACAAAGTCCAGTACTCTGCAAGCTAAATGCCCATTTTGTCCATCAGGGTATTCCTCGTTTCAGACAATGGTCCTCAATTCATATCACAAGGAATTTCAGAGATTTAGCCAACTCTTTGACTTTCATCATAAGACCTCTTCACTGGGCTATCCACAAGACAGAATCGACCGTGAAAACAGTCAAGAGGCTCATGCACAAAGCCAAAGCTGCAAGACAGGACCCCTACCTGGCATTGTTGGACCATCATAATACACCAACACAAAGATTGCAAACCAGCCCAGCTCAGAGGCTGCTCAGCCATCGCACAAGAACACTTTTACCCACTTTTATACACCCTTTTGAGTGTTTCGCATGTACAAGTTCTGAAGAGGAAAGGCATTGTTGTGCAGATTGTCACATTTTAAATAAAACCAGTGTTTTGTTAAGCATATCAAAAAATCACAAAAGTACTGTCAGTAAAATCTCAATTGGACATTCATTTGGCATCATGCTAACATCAAAAGATTATAACAGGTCATTTATTGAGGTAAATATCTGTGGTATTTTACAACAGGGAATGGTGTGGTAATCTTGTCATAGTCAGCTTTGTCAGAAAGTTTTGTTGTACTTTTCTGTTGTGCTTTGTCAGTACCACAGAAATACCACATCTGCGCCACAGGACGTATCCTCACAGTTTTTATCTGATTCTTGTGGTAATTTATACTGTACCATAGGGGTACTACAGGAATTCCACAGAATGTTGTAATTTACAGGAATATTTGGAAAGAGAAGGTTTCAGTCTCCCGTAGCATAATGTTTTACAGCGATTACGGTGACTACACTGTTAAGCGGAACACAGTGTTAATGGTTCATACCACCTCCTCTTCTGTTAGCTGTATGATGTCTGCATGCTCCTCCGGGTCAGAATGGGCTGGAGGTGTGCCGGGTCATGCGTGGCGCTGCCGAACCCTGGTGTAGTTCCACTGAAATATAGAGGAAATGGCCCCGACTTTAAGCAACAAGCAACAAAACTTAGTGAGCACTTGAAAGAGGATTGTTCCTTCTGAGTTTGGGCCTACCCATATGTGGACCAGACTATGTTGATAGTGTGGTGACGGCCACGGGGCATGCTGCCTACCAAGAGTTGGCATCACAGAGAGCTGCATGAAGAGACTCAATCAATCAGTCAACCTTTATTTAACCTCAGAAAAAATTAAAGGTGACCCCTTATTTACAATGTTGCCCAGTGTTTGGGTTTGGCAGCGCCACGTATGACCCAGCACAGTGCACCAGTGAACTGGAGCTCACTATAGAAAAACACTAAAGCTCAGCTTGCTGGTGTCACTCAGTCATTTTAAACTTTTACTCTCTAACCACGTCCACTCTATCTGCATCTGTTTTACTTGATTTTTACTATTATTGTCTTACTACCATTATTTTATTTTATTTATTTATTTATGCCCATTTATTTAATTTTAGTTTCCATTTTTGATATCATGCTCTTTTTGTTTTACTTATCCTCTGATTTTTTAACTTTTACATTGTTTTAATTTTCTACTTTTTTTACTGAGACAGGTAAGTATAAGAAAAAATGAAAAAAAACAAAAGAAGATAAATAAAACAAAAAGAGGATGAGATCAAAAATGGAAACTATAATTAAATAAATGTGAATAAATAAAATAAAATAATGGTAATAAGACACACACACACACACACACACA
>JAILXH010140280.1:7887-18074 GCA_023558415.1 Piaractus mesopotamicus
AGGGTTGGGATGTAGATGCTGTGGATCATGGCGCGCGGAGACCTCAGCAGCTCCTGCCTCCATTACCTCCAGGCTGGGAGGAGAAGGTGGATAATCTGGGCCGGACTTACTACGTCAACCACAACAACCGCACCACGCAGTGGAAAAGACCCAGCGCTGTGTACGCTTCCTGTGCTCACTTCCTGATAACTATTTTAAACTTGTGAAGTTGTTGAGGGGTAGCCTCGTATCAACATAACTTCATGCAAGTAACGGCAACAAAAGCAGTTTTATATCATTGAAAACAGTGAATTCCAGTTAATGTTGCTGTAGATGCCCAGCCCTGCTTGTGGATCTCAGCAGCCTTGCAGACTTTCGTTCCAACCCAGATCACATACTTGATTCAGGAGCACCTGAGGGCCTTAGAGAGCTGGTTGTGTTACATTATTGTTGGGGCTGAGCTCAGCAGGGAGGTAGAGAAGCAGGTTTGATCACCCTTAGCTTTTGTGAAGTAGAAACCAAAGGAAGATGAATGAAAATGTTTATGAAAATGGTAAGAAAAAAAAAAAAAAAACACTCCAAAATGTAGTTCACATGTCTGATGTTTGCATCTTTAGTTTTGCACTGGAGCTACAAGGCTAGTGTAGTTAAGAAGTAATGAAAGTATATAACCACAAATTAGCATCGTATTAACTACAATAATGATATCAGTATCGTAAAAATAGCCATAAAAATCAATATAGCTGCTACTCATTTTTAGCTATGCGGTACTTTTTGTCCATTTATATATGAATCAGTGTGTCAAAGAGTCAGAAACCACATAAGTGAGTCTATTTGAGATTACTGGACTTCACTCGTATGTCTGAGGCAAGTGTGTGATGGATTTAGATATGAAGTTTGCGCAATGCTAATTGGTGGGTATAAGCTTCCATTACTTGTTAGCTACAGTACAAATCTAGAGAAGCACAGCTTGTAAGTAGTTGTTAGATATAAAGAGTGGTATTGGGTGGGTTTGGTGCAGCTGTAGTGGCTGAATGAACTGTGATGGTTTGCTGTTGTCTCTTGTCTTTGGTTCAGTGATGTGGCGTCAGAGACGGAGAACGATAACCAGCTGCGGCAGATTAATCAGGAAGCTCACAGAGTGTTCCGCTCCCGCCGCCATATCAGCGAGGACCTGGAGAACGAACACCTCGACCCCAGAGACCTCGACGATGTGCGTCTGACCTCTTCATATCTTACATGTGCAACATCTTAAACCCCAGGAGACAATTACAGTTGTGGTCGTTACTCAGGTTTCACATTTGTGTTTTATGCTAAAATTTAAATATTAATTAGGGATTCATCCAATTAGATTTCTTTGCCACTGGGGTCTCTGTTGACACCTTCAGTTTTTGTTTGAAACTTTTGACTGTAAAAATGAGGCTGTTTCTGTTTGTTTGTACAGATGTTTTCTGTACAGATGTTTCAGTGGTATGCTTAATTATTCTCCTGCTCTGACCCTGCCGGACACTTACTTTTCACCCAATTTGGTTTTGGTGTCAGCCACGATTTTTTTATTTTATTTTAGTGCGTGAGAAACATTCAGATTGTCTTTAGCTTTTATTTGATGTAGTCCCGTTTATGCCAAAACAAATCATCTCTCGCTGTACTTGCCTTTTTTTTGCGTGTTGTTGAATTAGCCCCTCCTCTTTCAGTCGTGGGACCCAATCACTGAGGAGGACCCGACCCTGATGGGCGAGGCTATACCCGGCCCCTCCTCCGCCACACCCATTCACAACCAGTACAGCACTCCGGAGTTTTCCGAGGAAATCAGCTTGAGGCTGTCGCTCACCCCAGACACCAACGGAGAAATCCCCGGAACCAGCACGGCTGGGGTGAGGAATGAGAGTATAGAGGGATTAATACACGATGGGATGGAAAAATGGATGAATAGATGGATGAATACTGGGGAGGGTGGATAGATAGATGATTGGATGAACAAAGGAGGTGATTGATTAATGGTTGAATTAAAGGATAGAGGAGGGGATGAGTGGCTGAATGAATGAATAAATTAGAGGGTAATAGAAAGGAGGCTGGATGGACAGTGAATGAATGGAGAAGAGGATAAATGAATTAATTAATAGATGAATGAATTAATTGAAGATGGATGATTGGATGGTAGAAAGAATGAATGGCTGAATGAATAGAGGAGAAGATGAATTGGGTGAATTAAAGAACAGACGAATGGACAGATCAATGAGTTAATGGTTGAATAGAAGAGAGGATAGATGGATTGATTCATGAATTAATGAATAGAGAATAGATGGATGATTGAATAAATGAGAGAGGATGAATGAACGAATGGAGCAATAAGAGGGTGGATGGTTGAATGAATTAACAGATTAATGAATCAAAGAAAACAGACGATAGATGTTTGAAATAATAAACAGGAGGATGAATAGATGGATGATGCAGTGAATGAACAAATGAACTAAGGATTAATGAATAGAGCAGTGTAGGAGAGGGTGGATGGATGAATGGTTGAGTGAATGAATAGGAGAGGATAGATGGATGGATGGACTCATGGTTGAATAAAAGAATAGAGTAGTGAATGAGTGAGTGAATGAGTAAATAAAGGGGAATAGAGAGGAGGCTGGATGGACAGTTAATGAATGAATAGAGGAGAGGATAAATGAATGAATTAATAGAGGAATGAATGAGTGAATGGAGGATAGAAAGTTAGTAGTGGTTGAAAGAAAAAAGTATGAATGGAAAAGAACGTATGAGTAGAGGAGAAGATGAATTGATGGGTAAATTTAAAGGATAGATGAGTAAATGAATTAATGAAGAGAGGATAGATGGATGATTGAGCAAATTGAAGAGAGGATGAATGAATGAATAAAACACTAAGAGGATGGATGTCTGAATTAACGAATCAATGAAAGGTCAGATGGAAAATGGGTCTTTGAACTAAAGAATGAATAAATAGAGCAGTATAAGAGAGGGAGGATGGATGAATGGTTGAGTGGATGAAAAGAAGGGAGGATGGGTGGATACATGAATGAATAAATGAATGAACAAATTAAAGAATAGATGAATAAAAGGATAGAGGAGGTGAATGAGTGAAAGAATAGAGGAGGCGATGGGTTTTTGAATGGATAGATAAATAATCTCGTTAATCGATGGAATAATTTGTGCTTTAGGGTGAATTAATGCTCGTTTATAATCTGTGAAACTCTTTCATAAGCGATTGTTGGTAATAACTGGGTCTTCGGACTAACAGAACATTTGTGCTGTCAGAGAACAGTTCACATTATACAGTATTTCAGCTGAAGTGTGAATATTAGCCTAGCGTGATTTCTCTCTCTCACGCTCTCCAGTGCATTCATGCTGACTTTTAGCACAGGCTGCAGTGCTGAGAGAAGGAGGGACGGAGGGATGGGGTGGAAAGAGAGAATCTGCCAGGAAAATTTCACTCTCCTTAAGATCGAAACCTGTTTTCTCCAAACTCAGTATATTTACCGCTAGTGTAAATATCAGGCCTGTTTGATTCCGTACAGTTATGGTCTGCAGGACTGAATTCACTGCATCACTGCATTTCAGTCATTTAGATTTGATAGATTTTATTTATTTTGATACGATTTAGAATTATTTTTAGAAGTACACCGAACTCAGATGTGTCTGGAGGGACTGTTTACACAATAGTAAGATATGAATGATACATTAAGTTGTTTTGTTTGTTGGTTTGTTTTTTCTTTGTTTTTGACATTTCAGAATAGTCTGATCATTTTATTTTGGCCATTAAATGACTACAAACTATATTGCTTAGTATTAAAATTGATTATAATTGATTCTGTCCTCCCAGAATTGATGTAGTTGAATTGCTACATTCAGATCAATGCCTGGATGCATTTTTTATTCCATTAAATTAAGTTAATTTAAAGGGGAACTCCACCAATTTTTCAAAGGTTCTACATAATTAAATGGTTGAGATGTAAACGGAGTCGTTCAGAGTGGTTTGGTGTGAAATGCTCCGTTCTAGAGAAACTTACAGTCAGAATTGTTCACAGTGGTAGTGATGGGAACCAGACCTCCACCTCTAAAAGCTCCCTCACAGGACATTATGACATGAAATGGTTATGAATATGCGCTGCCTAAGGCCTGAGACATTGTTTTATGATAGTTTTGTGATTAAGTTTTGGCCTGAAACGTTTTAATCCATTTATTTGAAGTCATGCATTCAGAGGGATACATGCAAGACACTATGAGGCAAAATATTCCCCCCAAAAATTTATTTTTTTAGACTTTCCACTACTTTACCACCATCAACATTACATATAAAATCTCAGAAGACGTGTAGGTTCATTGGTGGTTTTGGACAGTAAATAAAACGGCTTTATTTGTGTTGTAGTCATGGCGACCCTTGGTTCTTATCACTACCACTGAGTCAGTAAGTTTCTCTAAAAATGAACCATTTCACAACAAACCTCTCTGAATGACTTTGTTTACATTTCAACCACTGAGTTATTTAGAAATGCAGAAGAATTGGTGGAGTTCCCCTTTAATAAAACTCAAGATAGCTTTGTTGGCGTTTATTGGTTTCAAGTACAATATTGCCAAAGCATAGATAGTTAATAGCAGGTACAGTAATGGTACAATAGGAGGACATCAAGAATAATAACAATAACAACAATTATTATTATTATTTTTATAGTTGCTGCTGTTGTTTTGCTGTTATTATTACTGTTATAATAATTATTATCCTTATTACTAATAATTTCCTGTATCATTCCGTTGGTTGCTAAGCAACGACAGTAGTGACTTTTACTCTAAGCTGCTGGTGGAAGAAACTATGAAATGATGTGTCAAGTGCAATATTGCCAAAGCATTGCAGAACAATGCTTTATAGTTTAACTGTTTGTTGTTGAACATATTCAAATGACAATAATAGCAAAGTAAAGGTAATAATAACAACAGTGATAACAATTACCTTAACCATAATTATAATTATAGTGATTATAATATCTCTCTCGCTCCCTCTCTCTCTTTCTTTCTCAGTCGCTCCTCTCATCCAGACTGCGTTCCTCCAGTATGACCGATGGCGTCAGTGACCAGGCCCAGCCTCCCCCTCCAATGGTATGCTTTTCTTCCTCTGTTCCACCTCTTCCTCACTTCCTTGCTCCCTTCCTCTCCGCACGATCAACTCACACACTTTCCTACTCCGTGATTCACTAACAAACACGCGCACACACACACACTCCCTCTCTGCTCATTCGCACTCCTGAATGAGTCATGACATGATACTTCATTTGACAGTGATTTCCAAATGAACACCTAGAATACTCTGTAATCTGTGGCTAAATGGTTAGCTTGTGGACAGGAGCGATTCATCCTGGTATTCATGTAATTAGCTGCAGCTTTTGTGAGTGATATCTGCCTCAGAAGAATGCAGGGTGAAAGTGAGTCATGAGGCAGTTTTTTTCGGCGCTTGCAGGACGGCCCTATACTTGTATGAACCTGTGATTGTACATTTAAGTTTGGTGTTGCTTTTGTTCTAGACACTTTGTACGCAGATTAAGTCTGAATCCTTGACGTAAAGGAACTTTCTGTGGCGAATCCTCAGTGAAAGAGTGTGAATCAACACCACTGTTGTAGTTTAAAGCGGTACTTCATCCAGTTTTAACTGTTTTCTGCTTACCCCAAGTGGGCCTTCTCCATGTGACCATCCAGGAAATAACTCATTTGTATGTGTGACACCCATCCTCCTTTGTGTTGAGTGGATTTTTAAAGCAGCAGTTTGGCAAGAAAATCACATTTAAACTGTTTAATGCTTGGCCCAAATGTAGGAGATCAGCCAAGACTTATGGTGAGATTTAAAGTTTGCTGTTTTAGTTTTATGTTGGACCTGCGAAGCCACCACACACAGGATGTGCAGCATCATGTTACAGACAGTATAAAACGCAGTAACGCAGCTTGAGTCACAACGAAAGAACTGAGAAACATTGAGCTAAAGTCCACTTTATGCTCTACTTGTGTAAATTTAATACAGTAAAACTTCCAGCGTCATTTAGTGAATTTATCAGGGTTGTTATCCGTTAACTACTGCTGTTTTCAAGTGCGACACTGTTGGGAATAGGAATGTAATTGGACTGGAGACCTCGGACAGCCGTGTCTGTTGGTCTGAAGAATTTGTTGGACCCAGTCTTTTTCGCTACGAGGTGGCTAGTACTGATAGGCTCTTTCTGAACAATTGGTTTCACATCACAAATAAGAACTGACTCCCAAATAGCTTTTCCTTCAGTAGCCCCATAATTAGCCAAGTTAGTGACATCTATTATTTAATTTTCAGTGAAATCCAACTTTTAATTAATTAACTGACGAAAATTCCATTATGTTTGAAGTTATTTATATTTTAATTGAATATATCAGAATATCAGACGTTTTTAAGTAGTTGGATGAATTTCCACCAATCGTCAGTAAGCAAAGGCAAGAAATACATGAAAACCAGCAAGAACAAAACCAGAGCCGGAGTAACATAACAAGGACTAGTTTTGGGGGTACCGAGAGGGAATGTTCCAAAGAGAACCAGGAGCAGGGTCCTGTAATTTTCAGCAATAACATAAGATTTACCCATTTGTTTTATCTTAATTTACCAAATAAATAAATTAGCTAAATGTGAGACGGTCCCAGTATTCATCTGAAATCAACAACTCAAAGGGCTGACTCGAGTAATCTGTCGCTACAGGCTAGTAATGTTAGCTGAGGTAAGAGACCATTAGCATTTGTCTGTTTATCTTAATGATTTTAGATTGTCTGTCATTCTTGGTATGAACTTAAGCCACGTCGCTGTTTGTGGTCTGGTTCTAGGTTTAGTTTAATGCGGTAATAGGAAATGCAGAGTGGTGCACTGTGGTGCTCAGAGAAATTGGCCAATGCTGGGAGGCTGTTGGTGGCAGTGTGTACATCTTCGTTAAACAACAAAAAAATAAGTAAAATAGTGTGTTTTTGGACAGTGCAGTGTGTGGCCTGAAGTGGCCACTTAAAGGGGTAAACAAGCAAGAAGCGACGCCCATCCTCAGCCATAACGGTATGATGACTTGAGGGTTTAAAATGAGATTTGTGTCCGTTTTCATTATTGCTCCTTGGCCATGAACCAGCGCATGCCTGAGCCTCAGTGTCAGGAGTGTGGCATCCCGCACATGCCAGTGCCATTCTGCGCTCCTGATCTGAGAACAGCCTCTTACACCCGTTTTTTCAGCTCCCCTCTGTTGTGTGGAAACAAAGTGGAGTGGCTGTGGGGCTCCGTGTGTGAGTTGTTTATAGGTGTATATTTAGCCGTGGAGTCGGAGCAGTGAGGCTCGGCCTGTCAGAGGTGGAGCGTCAGTGTAATCGCTCGCTGTGTGTGAGTCAGTGTGTTTGAGAAGCCTCGCGGCCGGCTGGCCTGCATTTTTGCACATTTGACTTTGCCAGCTGTTGTAAAAACCGCCAGTGTTCTGTTATACTTTTCTAAAGAGAAAGAAGAGCTTTATTTATTTATTTGTTTGTTTGCTTGCTTGTTTGTTTATTTATTTAGATCTGAGGGCCAGGCTATTAGGAGTGTCTGAGGCTTCTTTTACAACTTTCATTTTCATTTTTTATTTTATAATGAAACTCTAGATGATCAGGCCATGTGGTTCTCCAGCAGGTAAGACTGGCTGTGTCGGGCTCTGTGTGTGAGATGGGAGTCTACAGGGGCTAACGATTATGCTTTGGAAGACTGAGAGGGGATTCTGGGAAATGTAGTTCAGGGTTTTTTTTTTTGTTTTGTTTTTTTGTCCCAGCCAAGCATGTTATTCTTTAAATTTTTGTGGTGCTCAAAGGAATTGGTCTAAAGTTACAGCAAAAACTGAAATAGCTGTCGCACTGAGCTGGAGGTAGGAGGCGTATCGTTTTGTGCCACACTTAAGTGGTGATGCTGATGACGGCTCGCCGTCTTCTACTTCTACTTCTTCAGTGAAAGATGTGCCAACATGTTTGTCAGAAAACTATATTTTCACTGTATTTCTGAATGGAGCTAATATCAATTAGCGTAGATTTCCTAATTAGCCCGAAGCTGGCCATGCTATCTGCCTTCTCACTTCTCATGAGAATACAGTTGCTAGTAATAGCATTTCTGAAGACTAATTCTGGGAAATGTAGTTTGTTGTTTGTTTTTTTTGTCCCAGTCCAGCATTTTATTCTTTGAGTTTTTTTAAGGTGGTTAAAGGAATTTGTCTAAAGTGAAAACTGAAATTGTTGTTGTATTGAGCTGTGGGTAGGAGGTGCACCAGGCAGCACTACAGCTAACCAGAACAGTATTGGATGCTGGCGAGGACTTGACGTCCTCCACGCAACGTATTGTCTTCAATTTCGTTTTTCAGAGAAATATTTTTTTCCACTATATTTCTGGACTTGGCTAACATCAGCTAGAGTAGTTAGCCTGGTTAGCGTAGAGATAGCTGTGCTATCTCTGCCACCTCACTTGTCATTAAGTTACAGGGGCTAGTGACAGAGTTTCTGAGGACTGAGTGGGGATTCCGGGAAATGTAGTTTGGTGTTTGTTTTTTGTCCCCATCAAGCATGTTATTCTTTGAGTTTTTGTGGTGGTTAATGGAATTTGTCTGAAGTGAAAACTGAAATAGTTGTTGTGCTGAGCTGTGGGTAAGAGCTAACTGTTACAAGCTTGGATGCTGACAAGGACTTGAGGTCTTCTGTGAAATTTATTTTCTTCCTCTTCATGTTTGTTTACCAGAGAAATATATTTTCACTGTATTTCTGGACGACAGCTGGGATAGGCTCCAGCACAACCCCCCCGCCCCCCCACCCCCGCGACCCAGAAGGATTAGCGGTTTAGGGAGTGTGTGTGTGTGTGTGTGTGTGTGTATTTCCAGACTTGGCTAACATCAGCTAGAGTAGTTATCTCTGCTATCTAACTTCTCCTGAGGATAGACGGGCTAGTGACAGAGTTTCTGAAGACAGAGAGGGGATTCTGGGAAATGTAGTTCAGAGTGTATTTTTTTTTTTGTCCCAGTTAGGCATGTTGTCCTTTGAATAATGAAATAGCTGCAGATGTCTTGAACTAGGGTTGGGGGTGTGCCCAACCCTAGTTCAAACCCTGTGTATGTTGCTGTCACGTGAGATTTTTTCAAATCATAGATACTGTGATAAGCCCGAAAAGAGTGAACGACAAACAGCCTGATTATTCTTGAAAAGCTTATAAATCCGACAAAAACGGTTACCCACCATTTAAACAACTATTTACAGTGTTTGTGCAGATTATTACTTTGTGTATGGGAATAAGCTTTTCACTCTTCTGTTGTATGTAGAGATGGTACTGATTTCAGCAGAAGGTGCTGGATGGAATATTAGAGGGGAAAAAAAACAAATGAATCCTGTAACATATCTACCCTCAACCAGCACTCGCACCACTGTGGTATGTGATGCTTTTAAGATGTGTGGTTGTAGAGTGGTTAAGTAGTCCTAGCATGATAGACTGTGTAATGTTACACGTTTAGATACTGATCCTAAGGTGCTTTAATTAAAATAGCTCATTAGGCCTAATAAACTTTATAGAAGAAATATCAAATCGAACCAAAGGTTTCCATATCTGTGTCAAGAAAAGGTGATATTGTGCCGTATCTAGTTGCACTTTTTTGGACAATTTGCGTGTAACATTACATAGTAAACTAGTTCAGTGCGGTGTATTTCACATGTGTGGAACTATAGCGGTTGATATTCTTCTTGATACTGATAGCTTATTTTATTCTTTGAGTTTTACTACTGATTACAGGCGTTTGTGTGAAATCATTCCCAAAAAGCAATTATAGTATTGAAATAATCTGTAGTTAAAGTCATACTATGAAAGTTTTGAGGATTTAGAGACCTCTTTGTATAGTTTCAGTGTAATGTTGGTTTTTCATTTGAAAAATAAACATCGATCTGGATCTTCTACGTAAAGATAAAGTGGTCCAAAAAACTCCCACAAAATCTGTCCCAAAACATCTGAATTGCGTGCGCACTGTATTTTAGAATGATCCAGTAATGCTACTATATTTTTTAACCAAAAAAATCTGATGTAGTCAGATTTAACCTTTTAAACATTTTTAGCTACAGTAAAATTCCAGTCACTTCAGGCCCAATTTTGTGATTTGCAGTCTTGCAGTTATTGGTGAGAGCCTCTCTATGTGAATCTTACGCCCAGAAGTTTTGTG
>JAILXH010140331.1:2857-14211 GCA_023558415.1 Piaractus mesopotamicus
ATCAGTGCTATAATGTTTTCTATACAAGCTTTATTTGATCATTTATTAGTGAAAAAGCATATTTATACTGATCTAAAGGTCAGCAAAGACATTTGCTCACTAGCCGTTGTGAAAAAACAGAAATGTGGACTAGTGATGTTCTCTGTTTCTCATCACAATGCTGTTGGAGAGCAGTTCAGGTTTGCCGTTCATGCTGCGTTGTTCCAGCTTGAGCACATCTCAAGATGCCGAGCTGACCTAAAGTTAAAGCCAATTGCACCATCAAGGGAGGGCTGGGGGGTCCGTGGCCACCCTTAACCAATCACTGGTCCTCCCATTGGTCTCCATGGCAAATCACCCTGCGCCCCAAGCACCTGGCCGCACTTTCACTTCCACATTTGCCCTTAAGGGGAGATCAGTTTAGCTATCGTTGGTCGGCAGGACAACTGGCCAACCTCTCCGATGCTTCACCCCCACCACCCCCCCCCCTCCCCCGCACATTGCCATCATGCTAAATCTCTGTGCTGCCCTTTTGCCACCCCTGGGAGAAATTTCTGGAGACACCACTGGTCAACACTTAATGTCCAAAATGGCTGCCCACTGCATTCAGCTATGTGGTGAAGTTTTGTTCATTTTTAGAGTTTACAGTAAGTTACAGTCATAAACATCATTGACAAGTTTGCACAACTGGATGTGGTTTTCCTGCTCCCAAAAAAACAGCATAGACCAACACAGCTGATCACCAGCAAAACCAGCATATGTTGTGTTTTTGATGCTGGTATGTTGGTCAACAGCAATGAAAGCTGTTAGGCTGATCACCACCAAAAACCAGCATACTCTGTGTTTTGGACACTTGTATGCTTGTCAACTATAACATGACCATGCTGGATGATCAGTTAAACCAGTACCAGACCAGCATAAACCAGCATAGACCTACATGGAATTCTTGCTGTTCTAAAGTGTTTATATTCTTTTAGGCTGTTTGAGAATATGCAGTAATGTTTTTAAACCCTGGGCTTGGAGGCCCACTGCCCTGCACATTCGCACTGACACAGCTTTTTTAACTTAATAATTGGCTGTTAATGAGCTGTTTAGTTGGATCAGGTGTGTTGGGAGCAGGGAAAAGACAGTGGGCCTCCAGGAGCAGGGTTGAGGAACACTGGACTAGCCTATCATGTCAGATGATAATAAGTTTTTTGAGCAACAACAAACGTAATTATACTCATGTGTACAGTAAACTGAATCATATCTGGACATCATGACCAACACCAAAATTGCCTAGAGCAGACTCTGTTAACTCAGTTTGAAGCAAATGTGCAATGATTTAGACATTATGTGTTAGCAACATTGGCCTTGTAGCTCCAATAAAAAATTAAAGAAGCACACTTCAGACACCAAACATGTCTTCACTGAGCAACTACCTTTAGCGTAAGGGGGAAAAGTGTGCAAATTCCTTTTTTTTGGCCAAACTTAGGGTAGTCTGGGCTTATCTGTGTCATTTTCTTCAGCTCGCTAGGTGCTTCTTAGAGTTAATTGTCTAACCCCAAAAAATCGGCCTTGTTGTACACCTGCGGAGTCCAGATATCTGTTGATTTTTCATTGTGTTAGTGTTTGTGTTATGTAGTTAGAGCCGAGACTCTGTCCCAGTTATTTCCTGCTTCTGTGCATTATATTTATGCGCAAATGAGAGCACCGCGGATGGGGGGGAAATGAACGTGGCGCCCATTAGCATAGCGTCCTCATTGTGTGTGCGCGTGCAGCCCGGCCGCCTCGTTTGTGCTTGCCGTGCTACCAAGGATAGAAAATAATAATATTTCCCAAGGAGTTTAATAATGCGGCTTTGCCAATGAGGCGGCTAATGAAGAGAAAGTGTAATTGTGGAGCAGGCTGCGTAGCATGTGGAAATGATCAGAGGCAGTCCGGCTCGCTGCAAGACTTAAAGTACCACATGCATATTACAGCTTTCTGCAGGAAATGGATGTACCCCCATAATAAATAATGTTCAGTTACCTGTAATGGTTGATAAAGTAAGTGGGATAGAAGTCCAGTCTGCGATGTTTGTAATTTACTGGTAGCTCAGGCTGCAGCCTGGCAGACCTGGTGTGCTTTTTGAAAGCGTCTGCAGTTGTTTCATTGCATAGCAATCATCCATTCTCTGTATTCAGGCGCATTTGTGCTGAAAATCAGACTGGAGCTTGGTGTTCCTCAGCGTGGGTATCCACTGAGCACCTAGCTTTCTCTCCAAGCTTCACTCGTCCTTAGAGGTGTTATTAGAGGCGTTTGTGACCGATGGTGGTGTTTTAGTAATTACTTACAGCAGGCTTATTAGAGATGGAAATGAGGTTGCCATTTTAGGGGTCAAGCCTTGAATTCCCAGCGCAGGAATAATGATTAGTTAATACCCCCCAGACATAAACTTTAGAGTCACAACATTAAAACAAAGTCTGGAACGTTTGCTCTCATTAGCTCAGTTTGTGATAATGCACATAGCAACCTCAACGTTACACTGCGCCCCTAGCCTGTAAGTTTTTAATATGTAGAACAGTGTTATTTTTCTCTTTGGGACTGAAAACAAAAGATAAATATGCTAACACTTTATGATAGCAGGCGCTAATAAACAGCAGTTTAATAATTATCCAATAGTTATGTTAATGGCTGTTATGTAATATGCATTCATAAATAGTGCCATTTGAATTCTTAACCATTTCCTTTGTGATAACTTTGTACTGTAACTGGCAAACAAAATTATTAGTTGAGACACTAGGCTGAAAGGCAAAAAAGCTGACAATAAATAAATAATTTACATAAAATAAACTTTCTAAAATTATTATAGAATATACAGTATATGCCTATGGAATACCATTAATTTGTAGACATACTTTGCACTGTGGTACTGTCATTTGAAATTTTCTTGTCATTGCAAACTCTGGCTACAGAAGGTTTCGGCGTACTAGCTGTGACTTTCCTTCCAGGTTCTGTTGTTTTGCCATCGTCTGCATATGAAGCAGGATGTTGTGTTTTTAGGTGGTATCAAACCTGTATGAGAGAAGTTCCTCATCATGGTACTAGGGGTTGCACAGACTAGTCGACCTGTTCACTTTACTGCTCCGTGATGGTGCTTTAAGCTTGATGTTGACTAGTCGCTGATCACATGAGGAGCCTGGGGATTTCAGGGTCCCTGTCTCAGGTTTCCTGAGGTGATTCAGGACTCATCACACTCTACTGATTTGTTTGGCGTCATTCTAACATTTCTCCACCGATCTACAGTGCTAAGATCAGATATTGCTCTCTGGTTTCCTAAAGACTACAATAAAAAAGTCTTGGACCAGTGAAAGAGGTGGTATAACGCTGTATAATCTTGTGAAGTTTCAAGTCAGTTACTCTTATTTTTGCTGAGTTACAGTGCCCTAAATTTCTCTCTCCAGATCGAACATTTTGGCAAGGCTGCTTTTGGTTGGATACAAATTTGCAAAATTCTGTATCTCCGGTTCCCTGAAGGCTAGCAGTGTGGTCCAGGCACATCATGCTCCACTGACCTGTGGAGATTGGCTTTTTCACATAAAGTCGGATTTTTAAGTTGCTGGTTGCAAAACATTCTCTTCTCCTGTGGTTTTATTCATGACATCATCAGCGATTAGTCAACATCACCTTGACTTTTATTACTTATCTGTTGACTTTAAAAATCTTCATGCAAAGTCATGCAAATGATACATTGTACACCTTTTGTACCACTTTTGATTATTTGTATGTTAGTAATTTTGAGGAAATTAAGTGTTTACTGACCAGATAAATAGCTTTACATCTCGTTTTCCCAGCTACCCTAAAACAGTGGCCATCAAGTCTCCTGGAGATCTACTTTTGTCCAGACATGCATCTATCATGCTGCCCGTGGTTACCTAATGTTAAGGCGTCAGGCCCACCTTGATGACCACTGGCCTTAGACTTTTGTACAGTATTGCATGAATAGACACGGTAGAGGTGAATGCAGAATGAACGTCAGTGAACTAGCAGGACTTTGGTAAATATACTTTTTTAAACTTTTAAACTTTACTTAATTGTCCTCTTAATTGTTTGCTCTCACATCCATCAGTTCGTCCACTCATTCATCTCTGTATTTTACCAGATTGCTTTTTCTTCTTTTTCTTCTTTTGTCAATCCCCTGCTGTATATGGTGGGAGGTCCACTGTCCTCATCTTTCAGCAGAGCAGTCAGTGAAGTGTGGTGATCCTCTGTTGTACCCCTTCCCTTGCCCACCCCCCATGCAAGCCTCCTTTCCAGCATCCCTGCTTCTCGGGCTGGAGCATGTGTTCTACACCGCTCATTTGTTATCTCTGGACACTTCCCCCGGTCTGCAGCAAACTGCCAATAGCACAAAGCAGTGATTGATTACCTTTGTCATAACATTTGTGTGGATTTGGATGGTCTGCTTGTTCGCCGAGTGTAGATATGTTGCTCTTTGCTCTGAACATACATCATTAGCTCAGTTAGTGGTGATGCACATTAAAACATCAAAGTCACAGTACACACACATATGCCACACACAGCTGCATACTGTTAGTGCCGGACAGTATCGATCATATTCAATTTTAGGATATTCTCCAATTATATCACAGTGTAATGTTAATGCTAACATTAATAAAGTTAGAGTTGTGTAAAAAGTTAATGAGGGATGAAAAAATGTTTGATTCTTCATGTAAATTAATGAAGTTTTGCTATCTGCTCACTTCAGGTTTATGTCATTAACTCACTCGTCACTTTTGAAAACTTAAATGAAAAATCTACAAAGGAAATACTTATTGGCCGTTTTGTCGACATAAAGATCAGTAGTTTTGAATAATTGTTTCAGTCATAATAGCAATTCAGACTGTGAATCTGAACACAAAATGTGTATATCCAGTGAAATCTAACCAATCCTTACACCGATAATATGAGAATATAACACAAAAAATAAGAAAAATAAGACATTATTAATAAAAAACAAAACTGCAAAAAACTCTTGGTAACTGCACCCCCAGTGCTACCAAATTTATATTATTTCAGACTATTTCTGCTGCTTATTTGAGTTTAAGAACTGTGACAGACATATCAGTCAGTAGAGCCGAGTTAACCAAGTTAACCAAAACTATTATAGTTTAAAAAGAAAGTTTTATATATAAATATATAATCATCTCAGCTGATATCATTAATTATTGTGTTTTTAGCCCGTTAAAGATGGGATCCGTATCGGCCACAAAACTTTCATATCAGTCGGGCCCTAATACAAAGTGAGTTTTGAAGAAACCAATTAAGCTCTTGGCAGCCGTCCAGCTTGCATCAGGACAGCATTAAAACTAAAGTATCATCTTCCTAAATTGACCCGGGGGCATTAACTGAATTCACTGTATAGCTTACAGAAGCCTGCTGTTTGACTCGGTCATAACAGGCTAAAGGCAAATGGGAAACATTTGTGCCTTAATGGATGATTTTTATGCTCCACAAAGACCCAAAAACTGTGTCCCAAAGTTAAATATGTATCTTCCCAGGCTCACTCTTTCTGTCAGAAATGAACATCTACTCCATCTATCTAGGATCAGCCACATTTTCTTCTGCTTTCTTTTGTAGTAGTGAGTTGAATGTGTCAGCGTTTTTCTCTTGGGTACCTTTTGCCTAGACTTTTGTCTGCCATTTCCCTCATTCATCCCCTCATCAGTCTCGAGGTGGCAGGAGCAAAAACAAACACGGCAGACTGACAGTGATGGCAGAAATTCATATTCTCTTTTCATTCCTGTCTTGATCCTGCTGTAATGACATTTTCTAGTGGATTCAGTGGGCTAAGCCTGTGCAGGAGAGCAGTTGGAGAGGCACTGGAGGATTGGCAGGATGGATTTGGTTTTCCAATTAAATGTAAATGACCTCGGCGTGGGCCGTGGCGAGCCTCCGATCAGCCGGAGTGATGAACTTTGCGTTCCCCCGGAAAAAGATGGCCTTCTCCCTGTGGAGGAGCCGAACTGCCCGCAGTCCAGCGGCACCTGCCATTTTTTCTTTCTCCGTAAGTGGCTTTTGTCACTTTAAAGCGAGGCTCCTCGAGGTGCTGCGGAAGCGGGGCTCAGAGGCACGGGGAAAATTAAAAGGAGCAGAGCGAGACGCTCCGAGACTGATGATCCGGGCCGCGGCTCGACACACCTCCGGCTAAACCCACAACACACACACTCACAGCAGTACGGAGTTAGCAGATGTTTATCTTCCTCTAATGTTCACAAAGCTGTTCATTAAGCAGACAAGCGTTTGCAAATAATTGCAGATGAATGTTTGGTTTGATTTGAGGGTTAGAAAGCAGTTCAAGTTGATTTGGAATGTGGAAAGCGACTCAAATTAATTTGCACACTGCTTTTGAATGTATTTAACATACATACATTTAACAGATATTCATATCAGAAAGCAGGTAACTCTAACCATAACATCATACATCCGTTTAAACCTGCTGCCAAAGGAACTACTGTTCATGCGTACGCTGGCCACAGTGAAATGGATCAGCGTGGAGCTTTCTGTGCTACCATGTTTTCTATCACTGTGTAAAAGAAGCATTAGGGCATTTTCTAAGGAAGACTCAGAGCTCAGTGCTGATTGATCCGATTAATCAGAAGAAAAAGATGACTGAAGTGTGACTCACACTGGCCCCAAAAAAGTATTTGGACAAAAATGACATTTGTTGTGGAGAAAAACATCTTTAGCACAACATTAGACTGACGGTGGACTCTTGTGTGGAGAAGTCCGGAGAAAAATTCCAGTCTGACTACACTAAGGCTACTGTAAAGCACAGAGGTGGAAACCTCAAAGTCTGGCGCTGTTTTTCTTACAGTGGTGTTGCTAAACTGGTGTTCATTAATAGGATCATGAACTCGGAAGACATTTTTGGTGCAAAACTGCAAAGAAACTCCTCAAAGAGTAACGATCTGAAACTCATCTTCTTTTAGAAGAGTACTTTGCCAAAAATGAAAAGACAGCCTTGGAATGGTCTGTTTAAAATAAATGCCACTTGGTTTGAAATTTTATTTCCTAACACTAAAAAATGTGATACATTTTCAAGGATGACACAAATGTCCAAATGTTTTTGGGAGCACTGTTTATTCCTATTCATCTGTTTTCGTGATCGAAAAAGGTAAAATAATGTATGAATCTACAAATTTTAGTTGTTTATATATAAAATTAGGTTCTTTATACATACAGAAAAATCATTATAATGTTATTAAAGGAGTAAAGCAAATTAAATGGCACTGTTTTATTACCATTTCATTTCTATGAAATATTAGCATTATAGGGGAAAAAGAAACCCATTTGAATTTTGGAGTTAGGATTTATTCAGAATCTGACTTTGGATAATGATCGTCAAGTGAAACATTTTTAGAATCATCGAGGCATTATTAACGTTCACAGTCAAGGTGACGCCACATTTACAAGAACTTCTGGCGCCGCTGCACTTTGGTTTGATGAAAAAGAAAAGCCAAGTTTAACTGTAAACATACGGTCAACTCCCAAATTGCCAAGCACACAGAAACTACCCAGTCAGTCATACTTCAGACAGAGTTTTCAGTACTTAGCTGAGGAAAACAGCTACAGACATGTGCAAGTTAACAGTGTGATGTCTGTGTTTTCAAAAAGCTACAGTTTGCCTGTCCAAAGGAAAATGCTCAAAACGAAGTTTTCAAAAAGCTCCACCTGTAACAGGACAGAATAAGTCAGACGCTCACAGTTAAAAACAAGCTTTGAGGCTTTAAACCTTTAAATGGCCAGAGTTTTATTACACACTTCTATAACCTAAGAATAGCTCAACCAGTTTGCATTGAAGTCCCTGTAGTTACTGAGTAATAAGCCTTACTATGTGATAAGCCTGGGATTTTAAGGGGTTAATGTAAAAAAGGGCAGCCCAAACTCATAGTGAAAAAACAGGCCAAGGTCAATACCAAAACCAAGCGATCAAGAATAAGCAGGGACGCCTAGAGAGTAGTCAAAACACAAGCCAGTGTAAAAAAAAAACAGACATCACAAAAATAGCAGACTGAGTGAAAAAGGGCTAAGGCAAAAATCAGGGTCAAGAAATACAGAACAGGTAAAAGAGATAAACGCTCAGTATGCTCAGGGAAACTGGGGCAGTACTTTGCTAAGAAAATGTGAAAAAACAAACAGTTTAAATAGTAATCAATACAGGTGCAAATTATATGAATTCCAGTGAGGCAGATCTGTGAAAGACTGATGCCTGAGAGCTCAAAGCCATATGATCTCCCACGGGATTCTGGGAGTTGAAGTTTTGGAGAAGAGGAGTGTCAGCGAGCCGGAAGGATGCGTGCGCCACCCTGGAGAGCGTTCTCAAAAATCTCAGTCAACACTGCACAGCCTGTATAGACTCCGCCTACTCTGCTACAGCGCCATGCCAGCTTGATGGTAAACATTTAAATATCGCACAGGGAAGTGAGATCAGATCAATATCAGGGCACAGATGCTACACTTGAAAAGGGCAAATGTAAACGTGCTGTGTCTCGGTCGCATGTTAATGCCACACTTAAACAGGCCTTTAGAAAATCATGTCATTTGACAAGAGTGTCTAACATTTGGCATACGACTGTACGTAAGCCTTATATGACAGCTGACATACACCTACCAAAACTTTTACAAAGGCTTATGCTCACAAGCGTCAGTTATCATGATGGGTGCTTTTGTCCATTTTGATGTCGTCAGCAAGAGTTACGAAAACTGACGCTTGTTGCAATAAGCCTTTATAAAAGTCCATAGCTCATGTCAGTAATCATGAAAGGCTTTTGCAGGAGTAGTGTGGCCTTATGAACGCTGCCCATTAAGTGTTAGCACAACTTGAAAGGTTTGCTTTTTTCTGTTGGTCCATTCGGCATGAAATGCACATGCAGTATAAAGGGCAGCTGACATTTACAAATGGTGTAAAAATCTGACATAGAAAAGTTTGGTTTTTTTTTTGTTTTTTATTTTATTGCACCGCGCTGCTTTATACGGCATCATTTCCTTCAGTGGCACAGAGCTTTCATAAAGCAGGTGAAGCGAAGATGTCTGGGTTGAGCCCCCCTCACTCTCTCCCTCGCTCTCTCTCTCTCTCGCTCTCTCTTTGTGTGATGCCGTGATTCCATTAAAGCCGAGTGCACAGCCCAGTGCCTGTGAGCGCCGCTCAGGCAGCAAACCAAATTGTTTGTCTTTGTGTTATTTCCGGCCGGTTGGGTCTGCTTGATGCGCTCGGCCTCTGTCACTTTTGTCTGGGGCGCAAATGGTCCCGGCAGACTGGGCCGCCTCTCCCCATTGCACGAGCGCTGACCTCCCTGCTGCGGGGGTCCGGCCCCGCTCCGGGACGTCCACATAAACCCAGACAGTCTGCTCTCTACCCCCTCTCTCTCTCTCACAGCCAGAACCAGCAGGCCCCTTCATCTGCTTCTGCTGGAGCCTATTCATCTGGCATGTCATGGAGAGAGAGTTTTGGGCCGGGGGGGTGGGGCAGGGGCACCGTGTCTGTATTAAGGAGGGGTATTGTAACCATTTTGCTATTCACATAGCCCAGTAGCATCATGATATATTGGCGTTATTATAATACATATGCTTTTCGGAGTATATAGGTGAGTACTTGTAGAACACTGACCAACTGAAGGTATTGACCAATTATAGAAATACTATAAACAACAACAACCAGTAATAATTAACTGAACAAGCTGCATAGTAACAAGAAGCTGGTTGAATGCTTTTCTGTTATGACATCATCTTTTCAATTCATTTTTACAAATTGTTTGATTTTTTTTCCTGTTCCTTCTTTTGTAGTTACTTATGCCAATTTCTGACTTGTACACTTGTTTTGCCTGTTCCAACATTTTCACAACTTTATCATGACACTTGATGTTATGAAATATGATATTTCATAGTGCTATGCAAAAGTCAAAGACCACCCTTTGTTTATTTAGTTTCCAAATAAGACAATCTTTAAGCACAACTCATTCATTTTTCCGGAGATATTTCTGAGGAGGGTAAAAATAAGATAATCCACTTGCAAACGGAATTGGAAAGTCAAGGGAAAAACAGGAATTTCTGAAACTGAATGTCTGCTGGTGTTCTCAGAGCAGTGGACTGACCACCGAGTCCAAACCTCAAAATAATTGAATGCGTTTGAAATTATTTTGATTGTGAGATGCAGAAAAGGCAACCAACCTCTAATGCTGCGTTCACATGTTGGCGGTAGATGGACGTCAGCAAACCGGATATTTCATTGTTTTCAATGGGGTCGTGACAAAAGCAAGAGTTAAATTTTCACAACTTTTGCCATCAACCACAGCAGTGAAATAAACCAGATGTTGAGTTTTTTTGGGAGCCATTTATGACAAACATCTCATTGTTGAATTCCAGATGAACCCAAGATATAACCACAAAAAACAAAACAACGCAGAGCATCCTTTTGCCCTTTTCCACCTTAAGTACACAATATATACTGCTAAAGCTCTCCACTGATAATCAGCAAGCTTTGACACTGTTTTTTGTTTGTTGAGGCTTGTTGAGTTTTGCACAGTACTGTATTTTTGCTACATCGCCCACCCTTAATGACCAATAATGACCCAAGAAGATAATACTTTTGTCACTAACACATGCTACTGTTAGATTAGGCCATGCTAAGTATTTTTGTTGAACAGTATAGGCGCAACCACATGTTCAGGCATGAGGAGAGTTTGGACTCTCTGAAATCTTTGCCTTATTCAAATACCTATTCAAGTGAAAAAGGCATCAAGACGACAATGGACATCTTTATATTCAAATAACCACAACCAATCCTAACGCTCGTGTGTGTGCGTGTGTGTGTGTGTGTGTGTGTGTTGACCGTATGTCGATGAGGTATATATGCTTCAACCACCTCCCACACCCCACCCCCCCACCAGTTTTGCACCTGCTCCTCAGGAGGTGATTGGAGATAGACAATTCTGGCCTCAGGCAGGCCAAGACCACTGAGACTGTCCTCTCCATACACACACACACACACACACACACACACACCTCTACACACACCCCTCCAGGCACCCAACTAACTCATTTCCCAATTACGTGTAGGTCAGCAGTGTTATTATAGTGATTGTAGAGCCATTTCACCACTACTCTCTAAAGGTCTCCTTTATTGGCATCTCTGTGTTCAGGAAGAAGGAGTGGGGGGGCTGAGAGACTGACCGACTGAGGGGACAGCCAGGCATTTGGTTAGGTTTTATTAGATTTATCACTTATGACTGTGTGGGCAAACACAGGAGCTTGATGAGCATGAAATGCTTTTTTGGAGGCAGCAGCTGCTTCCTTATTGTAAAGTTTAATTAGTGTGAACAGAGTGGTGGAAAGAGTGTGTGTGTGTGTGTGTG
>JAILXH010140331.1:15368-35401 GCA_023558415.1 Piaractus mesopotamicus
AATTGAGCAGCGCAGTACTGAACACTCGGCCCCTCAGGGCTTAAGGGGTTAAATTTAGAATAATTAGTGTGTCATGCGCGTGGTAGCTGCAGCGAACTGTGTGGCAATTATTTTCGTGTAGACACACTATTAGGAGACTGCAAATTGCAAAACTAATTGTGTACTTGAGTCCGTGGGAGGGTGTGATAAAGCCCAGTATCAAATTATCAGAGGCTGCTTTTGGCTCTCCAGTGAACTGAATGTAAATGTAGCTGGACCCAGTTTTAGGGGGAAATAAAAGGTGGAATATTTCATTCTAATTGCCCACCATTTAAAGTGTTTTTAAAAAATACAGCTGTAAAAAGAGGCATGAGCAACTCAAATATTTGTCTTTTGTTACTGTCAATACTAGTAAGTGGACATAATTTTAACTGTAGGGGTGAAAATCTCTTCATTTCAGCTCGGGCACCTCACATCCTGCTCACTCACAGTGGTGAATGCTGTCACGCTAACGCGGTGTATACCCTTCTTCGTACCTTTAGTTAGACCACCTCCATGAAGTCCCGGTTAATACATGCACTGGGCTGTTACCCCCTAGCCCGCCGCTGAGAGAGGCTAGCAGGCGTGGTAGATGGAGCAAAGCTGTGCTTGAGCACCAGAGCGCTCTGCGAGGAGGGCAGCTAGCCTGGAAATTCGGAATTTACAGCAAGTGAAGCTGTGGATGTGCTTTCAACACGGCCGTTGGATTTTCTGATCCACCCCACCACCCCCAAAGCTTCGAATACTCACTGGTGATTTCTCCTGAAGCTCTGGAGCCCAAAAAATGGTATTTGTGACAGCCCTAGATGGGTGTAATCATTTCCGCCCCAACAGCTATGGGAGACTTGGAAGATTCTCTATAAAGTGAGACAGTAAAGGCTGATTTTTAGTGAACCTGGTGCTGCTTCAATGAGTTTTTATACAAAAGCAAAACCTTTACATGTAGAGTAAATTTGATAGAGTTTGGTTATTTTTAAATAACTAGAGACTGTAATGCTAGGTGGGCTGTAAACAGGTAACAGCTATAAATGCCACACCTCATAAATGCATTTTAAATGCATTATGAAAACAGAATTCATAAGAGGTGTTACCGAATTGCCTATATGACTAATAAAAATACACAATAATGGAATGTTGAAGTAGTTAAATTGTAAAAAGAGGCGGTGGGTTAAACAATTAAGTGGCACCAGGTGCACTCCTGATACATCCAAGGCAACTGGATGTGTACATTTCAAATATGGATAGCAAATGTGTATGATAGAAATTTTAGGTGATATCGCATACCATTTATTTATTTATTTATTGCACACCTCTTCAAATTCAGCCCTGCGTAGGCTTATAAAAAGTACATCAAGAATATCAAATATTATATTTTTATTGGATTTCTGTCTTTGATAATAGCTGGTGAATTTTATTTTGGCCTAAAAATATTATTTACACATACTTTATTACGTTTTAATATATTATTATTAGAATATGTAGTCGAACCACCACCTTCAGACTGACGCATCATGATGCACTGACACATTTTTACACTCTTAGCACCCTTATGTAATATAAACGAGAGTAATGTACAGATCTGTACTGTAGATGAATCTTCGTGACACTTTCACATTTCATTGCAGGCTGTGGGAGTTGATCTGTTACGTTCTTGCTCGGATGAGGAGCAGCACAACATTTCTTTAAGCAATGTGGTGTGGAATTGGCCACCAATGTGCCGTCAGGGGAACAGATGTCCTCAGCCTCATCACCAAGACTTCCATTTCCCAATTAATGAGCTGTGTCCCCATGCCTGTCTACCTACATGCAGCCCACCTGGGCTCACGCGCACACTCACATTCACACAAATTCGTGCTTTCCTCGTCTTCTCCACCTTGTAGGCTGTCCTCTCCGCCTCATTAGAAATAAACACACTTTGCATGCACCATATAAAGCCATGCCTCTAGTTTATAGACTTTGTCTGTGTTTTTGACGAGCTCCCCTGAATGTGCGGAATGGTTTAAGAGAATGTGCACGGTGCATGACAGGGACGAGCGAGGGCCCTCCTGCTGTTAGTCTGCATGCTAGAAGTGCTTCTCTCACTTTGCTGTGAGCTCTGTTTTGCTTGTAAAAGTCTGGGGTCATCTGGCAGTTCCTTCCTGCTCTCCATCCAGCCGCCGCTCCATCACTTACCTCACACATCACTCATAAATCGGGGCCTGGGCCCGAACAGAGATGGGGAAAGCTTTTACCTCAATTGAATATGGTCCATTTATGATTAATACAGTTTAACAAATTATAATAGCAGGCTTGAGCTTGCTCTTTGTGAGTTATTTATTTCTGGCACAAACAACTTCATTACATCAGGAGAATAATTGGTGGCATTAGTCAAATTAAAATGCAGCCAAAGGTCAATTATAAAACAGCACATAAATCATTCTGCAGGCACGTTGGATGGAGTAAGAGTAACAATCGCTGCAAATGGGGTAACAGAAACCTAATGTTAAAGACCCCCTGCGCTCAAAAATGTGTTTTTGAAATGGTTCACTCTACGTGGATGGCTTATTGTGATTATATAGATTGCTATTTGTGTCAGATGTCTTACCACGGAGCATAACCGTCATTTGTCCATTGAAAACACAGTTCCTTCGTAAAAAAAATGTGATTCATTTGATGCTACATAGTAGCTTTGTTTTGTGCATCATGAATAAGGTTAAGCCTATCTTGGTCCAGTGTACTTAAATAAGCTAATGAGAGGATTGGGATGTGCATAGCTACAGTGCATGACTGAGCTAATGTCGCTAACTTCATGTTTGAGATGCTTGGATTGTGCAGTTAGCCGTTAGCTAACACAGATAAATGATAAATAATGGTGGTATTTAACTTTGTCTAGTTTGCCTGTTTATCTATCTAATAACCGTCAAATATGACATGTAGGGTTGTCCTAGTAGCAGGTAGCAGTAGCGTCATGTCAAAACACCCTAGTACTGGTTCAATTCTGGTTCACTTAAGCTTCACTGATGCAATTTTAGAAGATGAAGACTCAAATCTGAGGAAGCAAACCTGCTTTTGTATGGGGAGCTGTTAGCTAAGATGCTCCTGCTCCACTGTATAGTCCTTGTTAGCTCTACACACTAGCATTAGCTTTGCAAACAGGCTACGGCATCGTCACACACAACAACGCAGATTCAATTCCTGGCTCACTGATGCTCCATTGATGCAAGTTTGGAAGATAAAGACTAAATCTGAGGAAGGAAACCTGTTTTTTGTGTGTGGCCGTTAGCTAAGGTACTCTTTCTCCACTATATTGTACATGTTAGCACTAATTGCTAGCGTTATCTTAGTGAACGGGCTTCAACTTTACACAACAACACATTCATTTCTGGCTCACTGTTGTTTCATTGACACAGGTTTAGAAGATAAAGACTCAAATCTGAGTGAGTGAAGTTGACTGACGGCTGTGTGAGTGACAGAAAGACAGACTCTGACCTGTTCTGTGGTGTGTTGAGCATAATCAGCTCCACTGTGCTGTTCTTATCACTGTTCAGCATTTAGCAGTTGTTACTTTAGTTTATGGGTGATGAACTGAAACTCTCACTAGTATATTTTCTGACTAATAAGGTTACAGTGGGAGCTTATTGTTGTTTCTGCTCTGCTCCTTTTTATTTGTATTTTCCATTCTCTGAAGTTAAAAGCACAGCGTCTCCGGTGGTGAAGGGAAGAGGTGGGATTCGTAAACCAGGAGGCGTGAGGGCATTTGCAATTTTTCAACCGTGCACATTCATAAATCTTCGAATTTTTAATGAGTGTTAAGATGTAGGGATGCTCCTGTGGCATTTTTAGTGGTTTCCTGAACTTAAAAATATTTAACAATTAATAATGACTTCAGGGCTATTTTAAAGATTTAAGGACCCCTATTTAGGAGAGCAATTTCCATTTGCATTCGTCTGTAAGGTGCAACATAAAGACGACTGTAATTCGCAGCACATTCTAGCCAGAGCTTCTTTCAACTAAACTGAAGAATGAATATCACAGCATTGTGTTGCTACACGTCAAGATGCTTTAATGTGTTTGTTGCAAATTAATCTCATTTGTCTGTGTCCACCGTTGAAGCCCCTTTTCCTTTGTCTGAGCCGATGAAGAATGTTGTCACCTTGCTGAGCTATAGTGCTATTTGTGCACGTGCAAGGTTTTGTGCTTGTATTGAAAGTGACCTGATGCTGCTGGCTAATATTCATCACTGAAGGAAAAGATAATTGAAATATAAATAATTTAGCCCTGGTCATGAATATTGGATCTATATATATGTATATCGTTTGTCCTTCTACTTTTCCACGTTTCTTTTAAAGAGCCCTTTTTGTCCAGGACTTTTTTGATTTTATTGTTTTATTGATTGAATGGTCTGCGACGACTTTAACCCCTTAACCCCCAGCTTATCGCAAACCAATTATTCACAAACTACATGGAAAAAAAATATAGCCTGACCTGCACTGGCTTGTGTTGATGACCCATGGCTTTATTAGTATTTGCGAAAAATATTTTTCATGATGCCTCGATATTTAGGGCCTTGCAGCATCGCCGGGATTCAAACTTTCAGCCCTTATTCACCAAAGTTGCATAAAAAAGTGCAAATTTGATTCATCAACACTTTCATACAATGTGGAAACAGGCAGAGATTTGAGGGAAAATGATGACTCAGCTTTGCTGTGTAAAATCAAGCCCCTGCCTACCTGTACCTCATTTATATACATTTGCATGAAGCACGCCCTAATTCATACATATGTTTAAGTAGGGAGCCAATAAAACGACAAGATTCAGCAGCTCATGAGCCAATGGCTGTGCTCATAGATTGAGTTTTAGGCCGAGTGAGTGCACTGGTCCCCGTACTGACCGAACTTTATGTTGGTCAAATGATAACAACAGGAAAGAATAACATTTAAAAAAAAAAAAAAAACTCTTGGTGGTAGTAGATGGTAAGACAGTGGAACATATTTATCATTGTATTATAATAAATTTATTATTAAATTGTATTAATTTTTTTACACTGTATTATGCTTCTGCACTGGTTGTGGAAAATGGTATATTTGTTTATATCAAAGTGCATGTAAAGTAAGTACATCTAGTTTTGTACTGGGTTACCGTGTGCATAGATGATTAGTATCATTATTATTATCTATTTTTGTTCTTACTAGTGGTGTTATAGATAATACTGATAATAGTTTTGGTTAGTTCACTGCAGGCATTTTTTAATGCTCACATTTACAAAAACTCTTACCAAACGTGAGTTTGATCATACAGATACACCACAGTTGAAACTGATGAAAAAAAAAAACTGTTGGTAAAAATTGTGTACTCTAATTTTACTAACATATTTTACCATACACAACTTTGGTGAGTAAGGGCCATTATCCAGACATCAAGTGGAGATCACTGTAAAAAGTGGAACAGGTTAGAAGTTCATTTGAAGTATTAAGGTTTTAATTAATCTAAAATATTGCTTTTGATAATCCAAATTAAAGTTTAGCTTTACAGTGTTTCATTCAAAGCTTTATCGAATAAAAAGTGTAAAACATTGTAAAAATGTCAACAGTATTTGACAGCAATGGTAATGCGAACTGCAAACTGGTGAGTCTGTAAACAAAACATCGTAGTTAAAATAACACAAATATGTGAAATGTATTCAGACCTCAACTTCAAGATGTATGTCCTAACACACACACACAAAAAAAATATATAAAAAATATCGGAAGAGAGCTGAAGAAAAAATGAGAAGTAATCAACGGAAATCAAAACCACAAAGAATTCTGGGTAACTTCACCCCCAGTGCTACAAAATTTATTTGTCACACTCGCAGAATACACAGTCAGATGTAACTGCCAGGTATCAAACACATAAATGAAAATGATAAACAGGCAAGAAGTCTAATCCAAAAGGGCAAAAGGGTTCAACCGACACTGCATAGAAACTAGCTAGGACACCAGGGACTTCGCAAAGAGGACTAACTGAGGATATGTAAAAGTAGAGTGATGAGCAACAGGTGAGAAAATGCAGGAAAAGAAGGTGGAACCAGTGAGCAACAGGCCAGCGAACGTGGGAGATTGGTAGGCCAGACTCCAGAGCAGTGATATTTTTAGACTGTGAGTTTCCGCAGTTCGGCGGTCATATCAATCAGAAAAACACTGAACAAAAAAATATAAATTGTAAATTAATAAAATATAAATTAACATAAATATAATTATATTACTTCATGTTAGCAAAATGTGTCATTAAATTGGGATTATATACATAAGATTTATCTATCAGATATTAATAATTAGATTTTATTTAACAGTATTAATATTGTACCATCACTGATAATATTAGGTGACTTTGCTTTTTAATGTGAGGGAAAGCAGTTCACTGTGCACTGTTAAGCTGGCTTTCATCACCTGCCCATTTCTGTTAGCGGAACGTCAGGAAGACTTGAAGGCCCTATGGAAGTTTAAAGAACAGAGTGAAAAGATGTGTCTTCAGGTCGATATGAAGGAAACAGATTATGACAACAGGAAGTGAAGATGTAGAAGTGGTGGACCGCTTTAACTGGATAACTTATGAACAACCAAGATCCAGCACTCAAGAAATGCGTCACAGGTTGGCACTCAGCAGAGTGAGGGTGAATGAGCTCGAGAAGATCTTCAGATCTCCATAATGTGTCTCTACAAAGATTCGAATTGTCCAATTGGTCTTTTCTGCTGTTCTTTAAGGATGTGAATAAAAAGCAGGACAGGAAAAAATTGATGCCTTTGAGCTTTGATGTTGGTGAAGACTTTTGAGAGAACCTTGGATGGCAAAGATATCAAATGGATCCTTACCTCTCAATTGAAGCCCAGATAACTAAACGGAAGCTCTCCTCTTTTGGAAATATATCATGGAAGAACCAATTTATTGGAAAAAGAATTCATGCTTGGAAGAGTTGCAGAGAAGAAGACGACGACCAGCTGCAAGATGGATTGGCACAATCAGAGGATCATGAACAGGCCATTAAGAAGTCTAAAGGCCCAAACTGAAGACAGGATATTCTGAAGAACCACTATCTGTGTGGTCACCAGGAGTCAGAACCGACTTGATGGCATTCAGTAGTATAAAGGCTGAACTAGTAAATTAGAACATAAAACATAACCTTTCTATGAGGAAAACTATTAAGAAAACAAGAGTGTAAAGCCAACAGAGAATTTAAAACCAACAAACTAATATCGGTCAGCCCTACCTAAAACATTAGTAGAGTTAATGTTAATGGCTGTGAGGTTCAGTGTACGGTGGAAAGTGTGAAATAATCAACTGTGTTACTTACATAAAGACCGAATATCTGTATTTTTTTTTGGATTTTTATCTGATGTGATTTTATCTACCTCAAAAAGCTTTAAAAAACCCTGCACATCCCAAGACACTCTTGAACTGAAGGATACACTACACGTCTGCGTCTGTGCAGAGGATTATGCAATCATGCCACTGAGTTCAGCTATTGTTTTTTTAATAGGGTACAGTAGATTACCTTTTGTAGATGTACTGTACAAACTGGCTCTGCATAATTCCCTGCATTTCTGGAGTGCCCCCCCACTCCCCCCACCCCTATCACTCTCTCTCTAATCCTTTGCTTTATGTCTGTATTAAAAGACATGAAGCTGTCTCCCAGTCAGGGGGGAAGGTATCTCCTTGGCTTGCTGTATGATTTAGCTCCGTGATCGGCCTGTTTCGGAGGCCTGAGGTTTGTACCATCGCTTTCATCCTCCACACGGCCTAAAGTCATGCGTGACATACTCGTCATCTTTTCTCTCACTCACACACACACACAATTGTGTGAGTGATACGCATCCCTGTGAGAATGATAAGAGAAATCAATAGCGCGTCAGTGTGGCAGGCTGCAGTGTGGGAGCTGTGTATTTTAAATGAGTCTGATGATGATACACAATTCTCGGCTGTGATGCAGGGAAGGGAAACAAGTATCCAGACACTTTTGTTTTGGTTATTTAATCTACCTTCAGTCCATATATCCACTTCAGATTTTCACATGATGTCTTGACTTTGTACTTATAAACAAACAGGTATGTCAGAAGCGTAAACAAAGATGTAAAAATTACATAAATGTTCTACATATTAGTACTGCAATAAAAGAAAAAAAATCTTCTCCTGCTAAATGCACCTAGTGTTATTATAAAAGACGTCATTGGTTGGAAAAGTTTCATGCAACAAGTAGAAGTCATGGTGATACCATGGTTGGTTTAGTGTAATAACACCTCTGTCCTCCATGCTACACATTGGGATTCAGTCCCCCAGCTGGGCAAGTACCTTACACTATACCAATGAGAGTCCTTGAGCAAGAATCCTGATATTACCTTTGACTACTTCTGAAAAACAAACAATTGGTGTGTGTGTGTTTGTTCTGTTTGTTGTGTGTTTGTGTTTTCCGCCTGTGGCTCAGAGGCTTCTTGAGCTGACCGTTAAGGTAATGCTACATCATAGCTATAATGCAGCCTAGACCAGCCACTTGAGTGACGCTGTATTGTGGCTACGAGGCTGCCTAGACCGGGGACCTGATCGACACTACATCGCAGATACGTGGCTGCTGGGCCGGCTGCTTGGATGACACTGCACTGCTGCTGTGGGGCTGCCTGGGCCGGTAGTGATGGCTGCGTAAATAGCACTGCAAGCACCCCTCTTGGGCCGGCTGCCTAAGCGGTGCTACATCGCAGCTACGTGGCTGCCTGGGCCGGCCACTTGGGTGATGCTGCACTGCAGCTATGAGGCTGCCTAGACGGGTGGTGTTTGGCTGCAAAAAAATGCTCTCCCTTCATTGCAAAGGACATTTTCGGCCTTTGAGGCTTCCTAGGCTGGCTGTCTATGTGACGCACAGTGGTTGTGGAGTGAGACTTTCCCCACGGCTAAAGACTTTTCTCGGGTTAGCTAAGTGACTCTATACTGCGGTCATTGTAATCCCCCTCGCTAATCGTCCCCCGACAGGTGCACCACGCAGGACTTCCCTCAGAATAATAATAAGCAAAGTAAGAGAGAAGCCAGCAGTCGATTGAAAAGAGTTGCAGGATGACCTGAAAGCAGCAGAAACAAGTTACGCAGAGAACAGTAAGCAATGAATCCCTGTTCCTACACTCTTAAAAAAACATAGTTCTTCAAGGGTTGCTTTATAAAAACAACAGTACCATGAACACTCAGAATCATGTGCATGCTTAAATAGCTTTTTGCATGGTAAAATGGTTTTTCAGATTGTTGTCAAGCCTGTAACAATAGAAGAACCCTTTTTGGTGCTTTATAGAACCCTTATCAAAAAAGGTACAACACATTCTCTGTCAATCTGAAGATACTCAAAGAGCCATGCAAATATATATATAGAACCATTGTCTTTACTAAAGAACCCTTGAAGAACCATTTTTTAGGAGTGCACACCCCACATAAAACTCCTCTGTTAAAGAGGGGCACAGAAATGTTCACAAGGGCATTTACACAATTCAGAACAATGTGTTCTGGTCCAGTGAACTGAAAATAGAAGTCTCTGGCAACAGTTCAGCTCGTCATGTTTGAGGAAAGAAGGTTTGCACAAATGATCTCAATCTCACCCACAGTGAAGTGTGAAGGTGGGAGCATCATAATGGGGGGCTGCTTCTCTGCAAACAGTGCAGCATAACACATCATCAAATATAACATGAATGGAGTGATGTTCCACAGCGTATTAGAGAAGAACATCTCATCGGCGAAGTAACTGAATTTGGGGAGAAGATTTAAACAAGAAAATCAAACATACAGCTACTATACAGGTCGTATATAGAGGTATATACAGGTATATATAGGTCAAGGCTTAGGTTGACCATATGTCCTCAAGCCCTAGTCAATCTTCTGACTAGAATCGCATTGAAAATTAAAGGAGGATTTTGAAATCGAGTCCACAAACGGGGCCCTCATAACCTTGAGATATTGAAGGCGGTTTGTCCGGAGGAACATAATAAGCTAATTAATTCCTACTGTAGACTTCTTGAAGCTGTAATTGCCATTAGTGGAATAAAGTACTACCACTATTAATTTGTGTATTTTTTTTTTATATGTCAGTTTTTATTCTTAAGTATATCTTTATGTGTATTAATATATACTTTTTGTTCATATTTTAAAGTCAAAAGACATTATGTGCTTAAAGTCATAGTGGATAGATGCAGTGGAAGTATATGGAGAAAAAAAAACAATAAAAGTGTCTGAATGCTTGTATCTCCTCACTGTGAGTTGGTAGAAATTATTTCCACTGTGTGATCTTTTCCTTAAAAGGCTTCAGCTGTTCAAACAGCGATCCTTCACCACTCGTCCACACCTTTTTTATAACGATTATTTTATTGTTTTTTTTTTATGATTATACTGAAAATGTGTCATTGGAATTTTGCCTTGATACAGTTTGTACACTGTTAATTGTTTCTCTTTTTTTCTCCCCTTGAATCCATCTGAATTTAAAAAGGCCTTATTTGCATACACCATAAATGTTTGGCTGCAGGGTGTGAATTAATAAGTGAGCTTTGCTAATGGTTCGTTTAGGTAAAAAAAGAGAGAGCAAAGAAAGGGAAATTATTTGGATGAATTGCATAATTGTCTGCTGTGGAAATATCTACTAGCGGCACAAGGTTAGCGCCGAATGTGCAGAACACAGGGCAATTAAAGGCCGTGTTTTGGCTGTGTGCCAGCAGTTGTGAACTGAAAGGTTGGGTGAGGTGAACTGTGAGCTTTAAAGGAATAAATACATGAGTAGTTACAGACTGGAAAGAACCCAGAGTTCATGGGCCATCAGTACCATCGCTTTTACATTGCTGCTCCTCTCAGTGCCTGAGTATCTATAGAAAAAGCCAGACAACCTTCAGCAGAATGCCTCTCGGCTCATCTGTTGGTGTCAGTCTGGCCTGCACTGCACTCCTGCTCCTTTTCTCTGGGCGAATGCCAGATGTGAAGGACACGCGTCTTCCACCTGCCTTACAGGCCAGCAGGCCCAGCGTCCTGAGGTCCTGCAGTGCTGGAGGGCAGTCTAGCACCTGGCATGAGAGAATATAGTCACTGTATCTCCAAAACGTAGCTCTACAGGTGAAGAAAAAGTCTTTTTTAGTGTGAGTTAATATAACAAGATTTTATACTAACTTACTTTGGACTGTTTCTGTTTCTCTGTGCATCATGAAATGCTGACATGATGTAAAATGCAGCTGCCTTCTTAAATTATGTGAAAAAAAGAGGCCTGTCAAAAAATTAAAAGAATTAATCAAGATGAATTATATTATTTTGGGTCAAAGGTGGAATTTCCGAGGAGGATGGGGGGGGTTACAAGCCCTCCAATAAGTATAAACAGCCAATAATAACACTACTTTTATGTTTACAAAATATGCTTAATAATAGATTCATTCATATAATACATGCTACCAAAAATGTGGCACTATTACTGATACTTATACGATATGATCTTATATGATTTTTGTTGCCCCCCCGGTTCTAAAATACTTGCACCCTGAGCGCAACAGGAGCTTAAATGTTCTTTGGTGTAACAAAAATAGTTCACACTGTCACAAGTTTTAAGTGTAAACTTGCATGCGCAGATGTTTGCACGTGCGCAGTGTACATACAGCTAAACTTAAAAAGCATAAACAGTTGACGCTCGCCTGTGTGGTGGTGCAGCTAAGCATGCATTCTCTGTTTATAGAATTTAGCAAGCTGGAACAAAATACACCCCTCGATTCACTTCTTTACACACTGATCTGAAAGGCAGATTTTCAGAATCATTTTAGTCTGAGAACTGCTGTAACATTACGTTATCACTCGTCTATCCAACAGGGCTGTACAACAAATTCAGGAGCACAAGGGAAGCAGACAGAGGAGCATATTAATAAACATGATTTTTTTATGAAGCAAACTGTCTCGGTCATTCAAAAGCGAGGGGAGATCTTTTGGCTGCTGTGTAAATCACAGACCAGTCAGTCTAACATTATGTAAAAAGCAGGCGTCTTCTACACGAGGAAAATTATGTGCTGCTCAGTGGATGATGTAGAAACAAGGTGGCTTGTTGAGGTTACAGAGGAATATCTAGTTTCAGCTATCATGGTTAGCATAGCCTCTTTGCCCAGGCTTCTCAGTCGTGTCACGATAAGGTGCTGGTGTTTCATAGTAACGTAAAATAATATGCAGACCTCTTTTTGGCCGTTTGAGCTACTAAACGCACCTACTAAATGCTGACTTACGGGTTTGCTAGGCTAAATGCTGAGACAAAATCGTAGTGCAGTGGAATAGTGGGACAGTTTGGATGGTGTCAACTTTTTTCAGCGGCAACTTTTAACATATGCAGTTTTACGTGCGAGAAGTTGATGCTCTAAGAATCTCGTGTCAGCCACTCGCACGATCAGCTGTTTTCTTTACACCAGATTCACTGAAGCTCTGGAAATTTGAAGCACTGAAAAAATTCAACATCACATGTTCCTTTTGTATTACTTGTGATACTGTAACTCAATCATAAAGCACAGATCTGGCAAAAAGCTCAGTCTTTATAGAGCATGGCTGTCTGTAAAATTGAGCATGAAAATCACATGAATGCACATGCAAGTGAGTGAAGAAAGTAAACACGCTTTCCAGTTTTCATCACTGACCTCTAGTGAGAGCAATAGTGGGTGCATAGTCCAACTCCTCCATGATTGTTGCCTCTCTCGCTCCCATTAGTACAGCTCATGGACTCTGGTTCCAGATGAGGCTCTCGAGGGGAACTAAGGTCTCACGGTGCCAGATGGGTACACCCCCTCTAAAACTCACCACAGATTCCTCTAGTCTGTGCTCTTTAAACATCTGGAATAACAGATAACGCAAGAAAGCAAGCAAACGCGATCAAAATGCTAAATTTAAGCTCTGCTTTCGTGAGTCATTTCATTAGTTTCAAAAATTCCTGCGAGGCTTGGGGAACCGTACTTTCCACTTTGCTGTTGCTTTTGTTAGTTTGCTACTCGTTAATTCATCCATAGTTCTTCCGCAAGCGCTGTCTGTATTTTAGCATAGCCTGCTGAATTACTGATGTGGCTGTGTTTTGCTTTTAAAAGATACTTTAGTAGCTGTAAATGACTTTGGTTTTATCAAGGAAGCCATCAAGACTATTTACAAGCTGTATTTGAACAAAAGGACTGCAGTCACAGAGTCATAGCAGCAGCTCACAAACAGCTGGGCTTCAGCCTGAAACTGTGGAGGGTTGGAAAGATCATGCAAGAAAAACTGCATTTTAACTGTAATGATAGTTGATCATGTTAACATGTTATTACTGCCTTAACTTTGACTTTCAGTATCGTAATCAGCAAGTGTTGGCTCCTAACATGAGATCGGCCGATTTATTTCTGTTTTGACTGACTTGTGTAACTAAATAAACAAGGTGAGCCATATTACATTTGAATGCTGTCCATGCACATCCGTCCTTTTGTTAAGCTTACGCTCCAGCCTACTCGCTTTATTTCACTGCATTTATTTAGCCCACAAAGTATGAGTTTTGGGTAAAGAGCCAATAAACAGTGTTACTGTGCGACTCTGGTTGCTTTAAAAAAAATCGTCCAAAAAACTCAAATCAGAATCGGCCATAGAAATTCATGATAGGTGATCCCCTATAAATCTGCCTTGCACAAATACTCCCCTGCAGCACTGAACACCAGAGCCTGTTCACTCAGCACAAGCTTCAGATTGCTGTGGGGTCTCCTGGGACGGCTGAGGAGAAAAAACTCCACTGAAAGGCAACAGAGCCCCTCCAGAGAGGGAGCCATATCCACTTGACCCACTTTTCCCTTCATAGTCATCTGCTTTGGAAAGAGCCAAACTAACTCGAGAGTTGGGGGCTGCTGGACCGCTTCCTTGGCTTCAGCTGGTTTTCACAGCCAAGGCTTTTATCCTGATCCATGGTTTCAAGGTGTAATTTGCCCTGTAGTTTCCAGATTAGCCCCACTGCTCCCCGGCTCCTCAGAACATGTTTTCGAAAGGTTGGGCCAGGCGTTTGTCACTGTCGCCTTTTCAACTTGCTTTTATCTGAAGAGATCTGTCATTTTATGGCACTTTATGACACTTCATTTCTGTGTTTCACAGAGGTCACTCAGCGTGACAGATAGTATGTGTACAAGTCTGAGACCACCCTTTATTCATTTCATTTCCAGTCAAAGCAGCCATTAAGTACAAGGAATTCTTTCTTTAGGACCAAAGCGTATTTAATAGGAAGATATATTTAACAGACATTTACACAGAATCACCAACAACTAAATATAATGTAAAAATTTTCTGTATTTTTTTGTGTTCAGCATTTGCCTTTATTACAGCTTCCATTCTCCACACCCCCAAAGATCAGTCTTCAACGTTGATTACATTTTCTGCTTCTCACGATTCAAGTTATTCCAAATACATTCAGCGATGATGGACTCTGGGGTGGCCAGCTTCTGGGCTTTTTGACAGCTTTTCATTTCAGACCCATAGTGCTGAGTTGTCTTCTCATAGTGGAAAGATGGACAGAAACACCTGTGGATTTTTTCAGATATGAAGCCACTTGATTTTCTCCTCTCTCTGAAAGATAAAGGCTTTAAGTACTGTTGTGTATATGGTGCAGAATTAAGCCAGTCATAAAGAGGCAGAGGTCAGTAAAGTTCATTTATATTGTGATAATTGTGATAGGGCCGGTAGAAAAATAACTCTACATCAAGAATATATATGTGTAAGTTTTATACACTAATGGGCTAGTGAAAGTTTTTTGGCCCATGTTACAAAATTGCCCCTCTGGCCCCCCCAACACCACCACCCCCGCCCCCCCCACCCCCCCAAAGTCCCACGGTCCATGCCCCTGGCTTTGTTTGATGTGGTCAGTGCTTTATGCTTCATTGCTCGTGGACAGATGCCAGCCAGAGCACATGGCCTGCTTTGACCCTTCACCCCCTCCCTTTCTCTTTGTGCCCTTATACTCTGGCAGCTGTTCTGAAGGCTGTAGCCTCCGCTCCCTGCATGGGGTGCAGCACGCATACGACCCAACACAATGCCTTTATCTGTACTCCTTCCATCCCAACAAACAAATACTTCTCTGTGGACCACCAGAGACAACAGAGGACCCCGTGTATTGGAAGAGACCGGCCATTAGCACAGAGCAGCCACTGCGTATTCTTTGATGTGTAACTGATACACTTAACACATGCTTCATTTCACACACTTATTATTGTAATTATGTTGTATAGTTGATTTACACTACATAAATGTTTTATTGTAATACCAAACAGACATGATTAATTACACGGTTACATAATTATTACATTTATATTCAATATACATTAACAGTTCTACATCTGCACTCTGGACTTTTCCCTTTGTCACAAAAATGAGAAAATTGTGAAGATTTTTCTTTTATCTAAAGACTGTACACCAGCGGCATAGCCAGAAGTTTATTTTACAGGGGACTGGTTACAGGTTGAGGGGACCAGCTTCCAAATATTAAGGCCCAAACACATTGCTGTCCAACCTATTACCATAATCAGATAGACTTTTTAATATTAACATACAATTGGCTACCTCCCATTTAACTAGCTGTTAGTTACTACAACAGCTGAGAACATACCAGGGTGGGTAAAGGCTAATTAACCAGAGTCCTACCCAGGCCTAGCACCAGCGGGTCATTTAGACAGCCAGTGCCCCTCTAGTCAATCATCATGCCTCACTAATCCCCATAATTTTTGTACATGCTTCAAAAGCAGCAGGCAGCGAAAAATGTAATGTATAATATAATGTATAACTAAACTTTGTGCATGTCATCTTTACTTGCTACACGTCTCATATAAAAGGCTGCATCAATTAACTTACACCTAAAAAATAACTTCTTGTATGAGCTTAGTTCAGTTATGCCACACGTCCATTTAGTCAAATAGAGACAGTCCATATACATATACTTTAGTATCTCAACGTAAAATTCAGTTGTTGATGGAACAAAATTTAAAAATTTCAGGGTAATTTATTTCGGTTTCATGGGAATGGAATTCTCTTTGGCTCAGTTTTCATGCATTGACATGAGCAGTCATTAACTTTCATCAGCGTAACTTCACACACACACATCATCTAAACCACTTATCCTTCTGGGTCAATGTAACTTCTATTGTCCATTTTATGTAACAAAGTATTATTCAAGAATTAATACGAATTATTTAGACAGGCAGCTCGGATTCAAAGCACAAAGCACAAAGCACATTTGTAGGTTTTTTCAAATGTGATTCAAATGTGTCAAACCGATCAGATCAGATTTTTAATATTTTTTTTTTTTCATCATGTGTGATGGGACAATCCATGATGTCAGAATTGTGACAGGAAATTCAGCAGTGCATATTGACATACTACAGCTTAAACATGGAGAGTAGGAGCTTTAGGTACATTAAAGCCGGGGTTACACTCCACGACTTTTATCCCGATTTTATCCTCGATTTTCAGGCTGGCTAAGTCTGTGCTACTTGGCTGTAGTCTGCAGATTTTTGGGTCAGTCGGAAGCGACAGTTGGAGAGAGAATCGAGTAGTGTGCAATGGGCCCAGACTCAGATCTTTGGCCTCCCGATTGCGTTTCACACCAGTTGGAGTATATCAAACGTCTGATATTTTTTGACCTGACGCTGAGTGTGATCTAGGAGAGTAAACTGGTCAACGACTCAATCCGAACTGACTCCTGCAACAGGCGATTAAAACTGAGAGCACAGAAGAAGACAATACAGCAAGTAAACAAGAAAAATGGCAAAAAGTCACTCATATGTGGAGCGAAGCTTTTTAATGAGCTGAGTTTAAGACACGAGCACATTTGAGATTATGAACATTTAAAACTCTAAAAATACCACATTGATCACATATTTAAATCCATGACCCTCACTTAATCCTGCTTACCTGCTGCTTCTTCACTATGTCAGCACAAACGGCAGAGAACACAGCAGCAGCAACTCCACGTTTGTTTATTTAGGTCTCCTAAAAACAGGAGAACGTGTGAGCTCATGCAAGTTCAGTGAGTTCCGTTCGGTGTAGCAACAGCTTGAAAGTTGAGTAGTGTGTGATCCCTCATCATTTAGTTTGTGATCCCAAATAGAGCCCAAATAGATCCCAAGAAGAGCTGCAAAAACCAGTCGAATAGTGTTAGATGCCTAGTTGTTTTTTACTTGTTAAGACCTTAAAACTGGTGTAGTGTACCCAAGGCCTTAGGTAACGTTTAGGTTACATTTTTTACTTTTTGTGTCATAGTTTACAGTAACTGCTTCGTTAAAAAATTTAACTTGTCTCTAAATATTTCTGCTACAGCCTGTAGCATGTTAGCAGTCAGGTCAACCCACACCAATGTCCTGTTCAGGACAACCAGGCTTCCTAGTTGGAAGGCCTAGGCTGCCCCAACCCCGCCCCCCCTACGGATTATGCCCTTGCTATACATTCAAATGAAAGTTTATGATAAATGCTTTCAACAGAAATTCTGTATTTGCTTCAGTGGGCTGCAAATGTCAAATAATGAAACTAAAAGTAAGAGGAGAGTTTTGTGTATTATGCGCTATGGAGGACCGAGGCGTCAGTGCATCTGTATTCACAAAGCAGCGGCGTGAGGTAAATAGGGCTGGAATGAAGCTGCACTTTTCGGATGAGTAGCACCAGACGTTGGTATCCAGCTGTGTGTATTGGTTTTATTAGACTACTTGGAAGCGTCAAGAATGTAGAGTAGAGTGTAACTCTGCGGGAGGAATGGAAGTAGAGCATGTCCCTCTACACAGAACATCCGGTCTGACCCTCAGCTGAGCCGGCCCGGCCTTCGTAAAGCACCTCGTCCAGCCAAGAGACTGGGGTGACAAGATATCGCTTTGCTTCATATTGTGATTGTGATAATGTTTCAACATTAATGGTGCAAACTGAAGGTCTGGTTCTAATAATCAAGGTTCACTGCTGGAAAGCAGACATTGTTCTGGTATTCATTTAAAGAAGCCCCTGTTTGTTTAGGTGCTTCATTTTAATTCCTGAAATGTGAAATGAAATGCAGTGGCATCTGCGAATGATTTCCGCAAAGGTTGATTTCCACATAGATTGCCTCGCTGTTAATCTTTCCTATACCTGTTCTTCTATACTGCAAAAGAAGATTAAAGCTCTGTGGAAGTTTATATTACGCTCTGTTTACACTGTCAGCAAGAAAATATGAAGTTTTAGAAGTAATTGAACTACCGTGTTTGTAGGGTTTTGTTTCTCCCTTGGCAGCTGCCAGAGAATTAGCATCAGCTACTGCACTCGTTGCTTCTGCAACCTCGACGGCCCTGTTCTATTACGTTCTGTGCAGCAATCAGTGCATAGCAACAAGAGGTCCAAAATCACTGTCTGGTTCTTTTGATTCACTGCCTGTTTGATGTGGTATTGAGAAAAGTCTCTGCGATTTGCTGTGAAGCATTTTACAGCAGGAGGGTGAGAGCGGCAGCGGGCAGCTCACTCAGTGGGTTTGTTTTAATAACTGCCCTTCAGTCCTTAACCTTCAGTAGCCGCTGCTCAACGGTTGATTATATATGACACGAGGCAGCAGGGCCACTCTGACCCCAACTCTGGCAGCGATGACAGCACCAGGACCATCCAAGCCAAATTACCAAATGTAGCCACTGGGCATGCATGCCCATCATGCACTTCTCAAATGGTCAGAGATGAGCCAAAGTGCTGAATGGAACTATAATATAATATAATTAAACTGTCCAGTCAGAAAGTCAGAACAAATGGCAGTCAATAAGTTAGCAAGCTATTGCTGTTATGTTCAAATTTCCATTTTGAGGACATGCTTGATGTGTTTCATGTAGTAAATTGATATCACAGTATAATTAAGATTACTGGCGGTATCTGTATATATCACAGTAAAGTGTATTTATGTATTTTTTTTTTTTTCAAATAAAACCATTTTGGATGCTTTAGTAAACCTTTTTTGTAGATTAACAATGGCATATTATTCTGGATGTCCCAGAATAATGTTAACAACTGAAGTAAATCTAAAATATTTTTATTGGGTGAAATAGTAAATACAGAAATACACAGCTGTAGACAGATGTCAATATTGCTTTCTAACCCAACAAGATAAAGGTGAGCGTATGTAAAGCCCACAGTGACTTCTCTAAACCCGGCAAAAACAGTGCTGAGTGCTGTTTTACATCTGAAAGTCACTTATTTCACACGTGTGTCTCTTACACTCAAGCTTTAATCTACAACCGTCAGATGCTGCTGGAATTTAGTAAATACTACAAACTGTTAACATTATCAGTTTTGGCTGAGAAGCTGTGGATAGAATTGTTATGTCCCTCTGTAAGATGATGAGCAAAAGGCAAAACCTGGTTGTCCAGCAGCTCAGTGTAGGTTCTGTGGTTCAAATTTACTGTCACCTCAACCAAAGGACCCATTTCCATGTAATTAAACTGTAAACTGTAACCGAGCAACTATGTGAGCAGTGTACAGTGTACTTACTGCAGTGTACCACCTCTTCTCAATCTAGGAATCCCGTCACACACGCTGCCGGTATTTATAGCCCAGTCATCCTCATGCAATGCCGTTTGTGGAAGCCTCATGTTACGACCACCTTAAACGTGCAAGGTGACTTATTTTGTGTCCGGGGAGCTTACAATACGTTGTGTTGTTACATCCCATACATTCATTATATAAGCTGAATCTGGTCAATAATAACCCTTTCATTGTTTGACTTGTTGCTTCACTAGACAGTTTAGTTTGCCTCAGCTCCTCTCTGGCTGATTGCATAATACATCTTGGGCATGCCTACAACATCCATTTGCTCTCTCCACTGGATAGACTTTTAACCCGAAGCGCTCGGCTCTTTCTCAGAATCGTTCTGAAGGCACCACCTTTAATGTGTAGTGATTTTCTTGTTTGTCTCTGCAGATCCATCCAGTTATTTTAATGCTCCATTTGTTTGCTTTCTACCCCCAAATAGGCAAATTAACGGATTCCAATGAGACACGACTGCGAAAAAAAAAAAAAAAAAAAAAAAAAAAGAAAAA